>JAQGAW010000989.1:0-22316 GCA_034698025.1 Phthiracarus crinitus | reverse complement strand
CCAAGTGAAAATTTCACTGAAATTTACTGAAAATTTCAGGGTGAAAGTTTCACAAAATTTCACCATTAACATCTCTAATTACATCCAAATAAGTCTCATACTTTTATATAGAATTCGCATACTAATATTTTAGTTTTGAATGAATTTTGAAAATTAAATGCAAGTTAACATATTAATCTACTGATCATATGATTTTAAAAATATGTTGCATTTTCCATGAACTCAATATCCTTACAACATGTAGGGATCAGAAATTTTGGTCAGAAAAATGTTTAAATTCGGTCTGTTTTCGGTTTGAAGTTTTGTCTAAATTCGGTTTATCTTTGCGGTCGAAGTTTTTACCATATAAATATGTTGTAAATTATAATATTATACATTAGATGTTTTTTTGGGCTAAATCATAGTATAAAGTTAGTAATATTTTCGTTTAAAAGACAAATTTGAAATCTAAGACTATTTAAATTACTGTAATTATCTTAAAACATTGGCACCAAGTTTCCGCGCCAATTTAAATCAAAGGTTTTCGCATCAGTATAAGTATGTTTGCTTTATATTTTTAATAATTCCTCATGTTTTCACCAATATATATTAATATGCACTTAATTTTTAATTTTTTTATATCAAGTTTTCAAAAAATATATTAATAACTTGATAATTATTCAAACACATATATTTATGAAATTCGGTCTCAAATATCAAATTTTGGTTTTTTGGGTTGAAAAACTTTACTTTTAAACTAGTTATTTTTAATCAATTAATTATAACAAAAACTTTAACCGAAATTTTACCTTTTCTGTTAAAAACGAAATTTCCGATCCCTAGTGATAACGTATGCCAGATGTTAGTATTGGTTTAATAAATATTTTTATAGTGAATAAAGTACCCGAGAACAGCTTTAATATGGATCTATAAGCGAAATGTGACGTAAGAGCTAAAGAATGAAAAGCGGATAGTGTTGCGTTAAGAATTTAAATTATTAAAATCCACTACAGATGGATTTAAAATACGTTTACCGCACGGATATTTGAGCGTTTATAATTCCATACTTCAAAAAAGTTAAGCATATAAATTCGTTGGTAATTAAATTAATTACGCAAAGTTTGTTACTAAACGCAGTTCTCTAACGATATAATGTTGTACTTTAATATATTTCGTTTAACTATATTTTTGCTTTTGATCACTTTGTCGTACGCTCCATTCTTCCCTCCTCCTAAAAAAGGATTGAACATTGCTGAACAACGAGTACGTCGAAGCGCTAATCCACAACCAGAACCAGAACCAATTAGAAAGAGGTCAAAATGAAGTACGATTGGACCACATTTTGTTTCCAAATGCATTATAAATTATTTGTTCGATGAAAATAATTTATTTTTGTTATATTTCAAAATTTTTTGTTCAATATTATTAATATGCTTAATGTTTCAATGATTTTTAATCACCGATTGTAGTGTGTAAACGATTGTTTTAAAAATAAATGAAATAATGCTTAATTTATAATTGTTGTTTGCTTTTTCTTAATTAAAGAATGCAATAACAAGACAGGAATTGCAACATTAGAGCAGTGGTTCTCAAACTTTTTTGTAATGCGACCCTAATCTTATAAGAAAAACAATCTTATCAGATAGACAGGCAGACAGACAGACAAACACAGTTAGACATGTTCAAATCCAAAAGATGGACTTCTCTACAAGAAAGTTAGCTAAAAATTTTTATATAAAGTATAAAATTCATTTAATAAAATTAAGTCTAAAAAATAAAATCCAAACTTTATTAATTTTTCTATTGCTAAATGAATTTTAAATTTTGTATAGTTAATTCACATGTGTGTAATTTATTTTAATTTATATATAATATTAGATTTATTATGGTAAAACAATATGAATCTGATACCTTATTTATGCTTAATATACACGGGTGCTCATTATCTTAAGAAAAAACATTAAAATCTTTTAAAATCCGTGGTGAGTATTATATATGGAATTCATTATTATAAGAATTTTAGGGTAATACTAGTTTTGTCCCCATTCGCTAACGCTCATACCCGTTGTGGTCACTTTGGCCCGTTTATACGCTTTTATTTATCGATTGTTTACATTATTTGTTTACTTTATTAATATGCAGCTAATATACAGTATATAAAGCGTATGGCAACAGTGCAGTATCACACTATTTATAAAAAAATGCGGTTGATATGTGGTGGTTGTTAAGGCTGATACTTAATTCAAAACTTTAGTAAATAACTATGATGAGTTCCGTACAGAACATAGATCGTGCCTGCAATCCTAAGCGCCGTTCAGACTGGGCGGTCTGTTTGATGTTCTTTCATTCGTTTTTCTAACATTTTTTACAGATATTAAATGCTATAATCGATATCAATATGTATCAAACTCTTTTACAATCACTCAATATGTTAATGCTGTGCGCCTTAATAGCGAGCACATTATTTAATATCTGTCTGACTAGACTGAACGGTGCTTAGGATTACAGGCACGATCTATTGTACAGAATAATGATAACTATTATTAATTAGAAAAGGACACGAATACACAATATCGAAGCGATTAGTGATTAAAACGTTAAGTTTACTTTACGAAAGCCGAAAAGCGAATGATTAATAAAAAGCGGAAACGTTATAATAAATACAAAAATATTCGTTTAAATAATGAGTATGTTGTGATTTGACTATACCCGTAGTGGATATCATAATTCTGGTTGACTATACGGTAAAAGCGATAATGAATGAGAAACGAAAGTAAGAATTACGTCTTTATTTTGGAAGTCGAGCAGATTAATACGAAAACTTGCGTTTCCAAGTTTTTCGGTTATAACTCTATCTCAATCGAAAAGGGATTGAGGCGTTAATCGATCGAGTTTTCGTATGATCGTCAATGGTTAATATAATGGTAGGTCGAGGCTAATTAATTATTCGGATTAAACTTAATTTTAAGTGATAAAATTAAATTACACTTTTACATATGGGTATATAAGCGAAATGTGACGTAAGCGTTACTGAATGAAACATGTAATGCGTTTTGCGGATAGTGTTCCGTAAAGAATTTAAATTATTAAAATCCACTACAGATGGATTTAAAATACGTACACAGCACTGATATTTGAGAGTTTTTAATTCCATAGTTCAAAAAAGTTAAGCATATAAATCAGTGGCAATTAAATAATTACGCAAAGGTTGTTACTAAACGCAGTTCTCTAACGATAAAAATGTTGTACTTTAATATATTCCGTTTAACTATATTATTGATTTTGATCACAATGTCGTTGGCATTATACCCTGTTGGCATTGGTAAAAGAGGGTTAAACGTGGCTGAACAACGAGTACGTCGAAGCGCTAATCCAGAACCAGAACCAGATCGCGCTCCATGGAGTAAAGGTTAATACGAAGTACGATTGGACCACATTTTGTTTCCAAATGCATTATAAATTATTTGTTCGTTAAATGCATTTCGTTCGATGAAAATAATTTATTTCTGTTATATTTCAAAATTTTTTGTTCAATATTATTATGATTTATGTTTCAATGATTTTTTATCACCAAAAATGATTTTTGGGGTAAATAAACGATTGTATTATAAATAAAAGAAATAATGTTTAAATTTTAATTGTTGTTTGCTTTTTCTTAATTACAGATTACAAAAATAAGACACTTAGAACACATGCAGTTATATTTTATTTGTACTGATTTAGTATATAACAAATATTATTAAATGGGTATAGTGATTCAGACAGTAGTAAATAAAATGAGTAACGCTATAACGTCATTTGTAAAGGCTTTAGTCGTTTTCTATAGATAATTGACCGTTAATATAGTTAGAAGGAAAAGAGACTTATCTCACTCTTTAGTTAATGATTTAATTTATAGATTTATTGTGATAATTTTTCTTAATATGAAAAAACAACTGTGTGCTACTTTTGGTTTTTTAATTATATAAAAATCAACTACAGATGTATATAAAGTATAACTCGTGCGGAAATTTGAGATTTATTGATTGAATAGTTTAATAATTGTAAAATATTTAAATACGTGTCAATTAACTAATTACAAAATTTTGTTGATTGAAATTCAAAGTTCGCATATGAAATAATGTTGCGTTTTACCGTAATTCTATACATTTATCTATATTTATTATTATTATTCTGACCAGTTTTACGTTGTTTGAATTAGATTTGTAAATCGAAAGACTTTTTAGAACCCGACCCGACCCGAACCCGACAGGGTAGTATCCGACCCGAACCCGACACGACTGTATCCGACCCGACCCGATCCCACCCGAAAATCTTTAGTTTATTGTTAATAATAAATTTTCAAAGATTTAGTATAAAATTTCACACATAATTTTAAAAATTATTAAAGCATTAGAACATATTATTAACGTTTTGTTACAAATAAGTTTGAAAATAAAAAATTTGAATATTTTTTCACCTTTTTTTTAAAGTCATTGAAAAAATTTTTTAAAAATCTGATAAATCGACTTTTGACTTAAAATGTTTTATTAACTAAACAAATATTTTCTTATCAATTATAAAACAAGTGCTGATTACTATGGTCGAGCTATATTCGGACTGCTTTGATGCATAGTTACTCAGTCTTTGAAGCTCTAAATGGATACAGGAAATCTTAATTTTTAGTGGGAGATTAAAAACTCATAGTATGTGAACGATAATTTTTTGGCTTTAAGAACAAAAAAAATTTGAAAAGAATTTATTTTTCATTTTTTTACCCTAAGAAGCCTAAATTCACGCTCACTAGCAAAATTCACCGAATTTAAATGATATTTTTTGAAATATAGGTCAAAGTTTAAATGGGTCACAAAAACTGTTTTGTTGGAAAAATTTTTAAGTGTTTGTTTTAGCAATTTAAAGAGGAATTTGTCAACTTAAAGTATCTTAACATTTATTGAATTTCATATTATTATGAAATTTTGCTTAAATAATTTTATTTTCACGTATGTTAAAATAAATTAAATAAACTAAAATAAATGCAATTTTAAACTTTAAACAGCTTAAATAATGTTTCGAATTAATTTTAACATATTTTGCAATTTAAACAGATGTTTTGGCGTTTCGGTTCAAATTTTCGTACCCGAAGTGGTGCGGTTCGGTTCGGAAAAACTCAAACCTAAGCACTGGTTGTGCTTTAGTAGTTTCGGATTAAAATTGAACTTCGAATTTAGACCGAACCCTATCATTTATACACATTGGTTATTGTGACGCATTTATGTATTTTTGAGATTTTCATATTATGGAATGAGAAACGTTTGAATACGTGGCAAAATAACTAATTAACAAAGATAGTCACGTGAAGAATTTGCTTATGAAATAATGTTACGTTTGGATACTATCCGTTTAACTATATTTTTTATTCTAATCAGTTTATCGTTGTTTGGTTCAAGCATTGAGAGAAAAACTGGAGGCACAAACTTACAAAATGAGTTTACTTCCTTAAATATATATGGAAATATAGCTCAACAACGATTAAGAATACGTCGCAATGCTTACCGTCAACGACGACGGCGAAAACCGAGACCAAAGGCAAAAGACGAAGACGATAAAGTACTACGAGCTCCATCTAAAGACTCGATTCCAGATTATAAGAAGAAATAGGAAGTTTTGAAATAACCGGTGGACCAAAGATTTGAGATGTATTGTTTAGAAAGCATAAAAATTATTTAAACAATAAATGTTTATTGCTATATACCACTAAATAACGGTTTATAGACGAATTATGTTTCGGTAAGCGAATAAAATTTAAAGTTAATTTTTGTTGTTTTTTCAAAGTCCTCTTCAGACCGATAATTGTTTTCAGCGCAAATCAATTACAATTTTTGTAAGAAAAACTTTTCTCTAATATATTGAAATACTATTTTGACTTTCTATACAGAGTGAAACAAATATTTTTTGCTGACTTTCTTGGAAAGAAGTTATGCTCGTGTATGAATGAAGGCGGAAAAAATTCATTGTTGAAAAATGTTTTTAAAGGGATTTCTTTTGATAACAGCAATAATCTATTCGAAAGCAAATACCGGTAATAAATTTAAATTAAATTTGATAGCATTTGCTTTTTATCATATAAACTTTCGCATACAATTCAAATTTTATTTCAAAGAACAGACAAAATTCCAAGTTTTAGCTTTAATTCAAAAGTTTTGAATCGTGATATATCACAATTTTTACACATAAAATTTTTGATTAAACAAATACAGTGACAGATTAAACAGTGCCATAGGAATATTTATTTTAATTAACCATGTATAACATTAACAGTATATCCCTGATTCCATTGTCCGGGGTTTGGCCAAAATACCGTAAAACCTTTCTTCGGCGTACTCGCCACTGTTGCCACTGACTGAATAGCGGCGACTGTGGCTGGTTTTGCTGTATTTATTATCTGCACCGGTCTTGAAGTGGTAAAGATATGTTGCGCCACTTGAGTAGTAGTAAATACGGGTTGAGCTGTTACTGGTCGTTGTGTCGATATATTAGTATCTGACTCTCCATACGTGCTTAATTGTTGATTAATCCAAGTTAAATAAGAAGTGACTCTTGTGTATAGACCCGGAAGTTTTGGAAGTGCGCAACCGATACCAGCGCTCACCACTCCTATTAGCTTTGTTTGACCGGTGCTCAAGTCACGATAAAACAATGGTCCGCCTGAATCTCCCTGACACGCGTCCTTACCTCCGTGTTCCACTCCCGCACAGATGTGTGTATTTCTGCAAAAGTTATAGTATTGAAAAATCAAACACTTTTAAAGGCAAAAAGAATTAAGAAAATTTCTTGAAAATAATTCGAATACGAATTCAAAACTTTAGTGCTGAGACGGAAACTATACATTATTTATACTTAACGATACTTAACGTATATGCTTACCTCACGGCTATTGTTTGGCCTTTACTTTTGTACCATTGTTGACACGTGGACACACTAACAATCGGCACATCTAAATGCTGCAATACCTCAGGCGATGTACCCGATTGCGTTAATCTGCCCCAACCAATAACTGTGGCTGATTTAATTGTTTCGTCTGTTTCGGCTCCCGTAGGCATACAGACCGGCCGAATATAATTAGTGTACTCAACCGGTTTGTCTAATTTAATCATCGCTATATCATTGCCGAAATGTTGAAACGAAAACCCATCGTGAGCTAGTATTAAATTTGCCTGAATTTCAACGGAATTCGTCTCTCTGTCTTGGGTACGAAAATGACCGCCAAGTTTAACGGTATACGCGCCCGCATTGGACTGTCTCGCCACACAGTGGGCTGCGGTTACGATCCACTGTCTGTTGATTAGCGCACCGCCGCAGTGATGCTTCCTGTTTATTCTGAGTGATACCATCCACGGGTACTGTCCGTGTACTCCATCTTTGCCGCCAACTATTTTTGGGTATCGCGTGTTTTGGTATGTGCCGCACACGTTATTATTGCTTTGAGCGCTTGACTCGATTAAAAGCACTGCCAGTTGGCATAGAAAATAAATCGGGTTTATATGCATTATTTAATGTGAAAAAATAAGAATTAGTATCAAAAGAGTTTTTTGAACTTCTGAAACAGAAACTGAAAACTTGGCTAATGATTTAATAATAGGGACACACAATCCATTTTTACCTTTATATATACATCAACACAATTTGTTTAATTGATTGTTTAATTCAATCACTTGATTACAGCATGTGATGCTATTATAAAATCGTGGAAAAAAAGAGTGAATCTCATGATTTTGATTACGTTAGCGAAACCCATATGTTAGTACTACTATCGAAAACAATCCCTTGACCTAAACTTGATTCTGTTACACTAGAAAAAAATTAGGTCCCCTAAAATCATCCACAAGTGTGACATTTTTTAATTTGTTCAAGAAAATCCGCACATGATCTGCACGTGTATGCATATGGGGACGCTTTAATGTTTTCGGAGGAATTCTAGCTTTAATTGTGTTAATTGATTATGTAATAAAAGCGATGACTAAGTTTTATTTTACCGATACAATAAAAAAACCTAATTTTTCGTTTACTTTCGCTGATCTAATTTTAGTGAATTGAATTAATGCGATAGGATTTCTTCATTTTAAAACGTTACAGCATTACTGTATAGAAAGCTATTTTGATAGTGTAAGCCTATTTTAAAAAATAATCTTTTCAATTATGAATGCAATGTCAATATTATTATTGTTTTTCGAAAAACTCAATTCAGTATTGTTTTGCCCGTCAAAAATAAATCAATATCAATATGCTGTTTACTAAGCGTTGAACTAAATTACCAATAATAGAGCGAAGAATTATTAAAATACACGCAACGATCGTAATATTTATTATTTAATGTACATTAAAAAATGAGAGCAAATAATATGATGTCTGAGAATGGCGTAACAATAGTACGTTCAAATGACTGCTATCGTCGACGCTATTATGTCAATAATAAAACCTAAATTCTCTATACTGTTAATCATTTTATTAGTTTCCTTTCCTGTCGAAAAATAAATTTTTAAAAATTCATAATTAACTATTGTTTTATTTTCCAAAATACAGTAATAATTACATTTCGCAAGAGTTTATAAAATAAGCTTTTAAAAACGTAATGTTTTAGCGTTAAATAACAATCAATTGACGAACAGATGAGCGTATATAGAGTATAACGTTCGAGCCATCATTGAGCCTGCATTCAAGTTTAGGTCAAGGAATCTGCTGGTTATTTATTACATAACATGATTCCTATTATCATTAATAATAGATTTAAATCGTGATTACAATAAAATCTTTATTTAAATAATAGACCAGAATATTCAATGACAGCCCAATTAGGCTGCGCTAACGTAAAGGACGCATATATAAAGTTGACAGAAATCGCTTCACTTTCCATCAAATCTAAAACGAGTGAAATTAAAAACTCATATACCATAGCAATAGCAAGTTAAACAATAATAGAAAAAAAAACGTAAAAATGCTTAAATTTCATACATTCGTCGCAATGTTTTTATCGCTACAGATTTGCGTGGAACTGTGCAAACTGTCAGCCTGTGAAGAGGAAGCAAACCGAAGAACCATCAGTACGTTTAGTACCCAAAAGGTGTGCGGTCAGCGAAAATTAACGAACAGACGTGATCCGAAGATCGTGAATGGCACGTCTGCATATCACGGACAATTCCCATGGGCTGTATCGATAAGGGCTCGAAACAAGCATCACTGCGGCGGCGCTCTTCTCAATCCCGAATGGGTTCTGACTGCGGCGCACTGCGTGTTCAGACACAGTCCCACCACATTCACGCTTAAACTTGGCGGACATATGAAATATGACGACAAAGAAAATCATTCGATTGAACTGAAAGCTAAGCAACTGTTCGCTCACGAAGGCTTTAGTTTCGCTCACTTCGCTAATGATATCGGTCTCATAAAATTAGATACTGAAGTCAATTATACGGACTATATTTCACCGGTTTGTTTGCCATCCGAATTATATTACAACATCGAAAACGAACCAAACGCTACAGTGATTGGTTGGGGTAGACTCCAATCGGCTGGCGCTTCAGCCGATAAACTAATGCTACTCGAACTTCCCATTATTGATAATCAAAAGTGCATCCGTTGGTATAAGAGTAGTAATAGATCGCTATCTCTCAGGTATACAATATAAAACAGAATTAAACTAATTTCAAGAAAATGTGTTAAAAAATTATATCTACGAAATGGTAGGCCAAGTCAATTCTGCGCTGGTTTCGAAGAAGGAGGCAGAGACGCGTGTCAGGGAGACTCTGGCGGACCGCTTATGATCGAAAATTCGCGCACAAACGTTACGGAAGTTTTCGGTATAGTCAGCGCTGGTATTGGTTGCGCTTTACCCAAATTGCCTGGACTTTACACTAAAGTGTCCTCGTATTTGCCATGGATTAGTAACATAATGGAAAAATGGAGCGATAATCCAACGAGTGTTACTAACGGTGCGATTATTACGAAAAAAATCATTAAAGATACGAATTTGGATATCGAACCGATTGTCGTAATTAATAACCACAAGAAAATAAATAATAAGAAGAAGTACGCACAATCTTTATTAAATCCGACGGTTATTAAGAATTAAAAATAATATTATTTTAATAATGTTACTGTTGAAACAATGAAACTTTAGACTAATTTTTGTTTAATCAATGCTTTTACTTATATTACGCATATTTTTTCGCTCGTTTATGAAGTTTTATATTAAACCTATTTTTACTTTTAAATTCTTATTTTAGTTCAATTTATATATAAATATTAATATTAAATATTAAATTTTGTTGCATTGCAATTAAAAAATTAACGTTTTATTTATTCGAAAAAAACAAATTTTGATTTTAAAAAGATTAAATCTAAAGTTGGTTCAGTTTAACCGTTGTTTAAACCGCCATTTAATTATAGTCAGCGGTTTCAGTTTAATTTTTAATATTGTAAATAAGAAAACCGCGTTTTATACAGTGGCTAAGAGGTTTAGGCTTAAAAATACCCTAAACGGTTCGGTTTGCAAAAAGTAGTGCTTTTTTCTTAGACCTAAAAACTGGTAGATTATTTCACGGCTAAAGTACCGAGCAATGATTTGTGATTTTGGTTTCGTAGCTGTGTTCGGAAAAAATAATGAAGGTTTTAGGACTCAATGCGTAGCGTTATGATGAATAAGCCATCAAACATGTGGCACATACGATACGAAATAAGAAGTGATTAATTGCAAGCTAATTAAATATATATTTTTGAATATTTACAGTGAAATGTTTTTTATACTGTAAATTCTAATTTGCGTTTGAATTCAATTAAGCCTTTAAAATTTATATTTTAGCAGAAAAAGTTATTCAGCAGAAAATACTAAAAATATCATTAAAACCCAACTGATAAGATAATACTAACGATACATTTACTCTTTATAGTGATTATAAATTATATTAAAAAGAGTGTAATGTAATTTTGAAAATTAAAACATTTAAAACAAAAAAGTTAAAAAATTATCAAAATTAATGATAAATTATTTAAGTATTACTAAATATTTGGGTAATAATGCAAACAATTTTTGGTTTAGTAAACTCGAGATATAAATTCACTGCCATGGCTACAGCAACAACTCATCCCATTTCACGTTAACACCAAAGCTATACCGGCCAGACATGAAAATAATCGTTTTCCTATCACTAAAGTCAAACATTAGCACATCAGTTAACGGAAGTATGACGTGTATTGGCTTAACGCTGATATCACTGCCCATAATATCGATAATCAACTGATCAGATACGTACACAGCATGTGGTGTAACGAATTCATTGCCATTATTCCGGTCAAACTCAATTAAGTCGGTTGTGTTGTGTCGCACGGAAATCTTAACGCTCGTAATATTTGTTTCGGAATATATATCCGTAAAATCGGTGATAATTACGGTGGGTTTACCGTAATAATGCCAAGTCGTAGTGTTTCCAGTATTCGTTGTAATTGAGGAGTCGCTCTCTTTTTTATCAATGTTATCATTTTTAATTTTTGAGGCGTAATACACTCCAAAATAAGCGATTGACACTATTATAGCGATTATATTCATAATAATGGCAAATTCGCTTAAACTCAAACGATTCCGTTGTTTCGTTGCCGTATTATTTGTTGGCAGTATTGTTGGTTCGCTATTAATTTGTTGCATCTCGTAATTCATTCGTAATTTAAGGAGTTTTGTTGTTAATTTTAAACTCACGAATAATATGTAAAATATAACTTTTTTTAAGGTAGAAATTTAAGAAAAATTCGTATCCTTTGCTAAAATCGCAGATTATTTGCGTTTAACTTAAATGCTAATACATTGAAACGAAATCATTTCAATTGCTGTATTCTTTTTTTTGTTGTGATAACTACACTATTGATAAATAGCTGAAAAGAGATAAATTGGTAAAAATGCATGATAATGCTAAAAACAGCTTATTTGCCAACTTATTATAAAAAGGTTATGTGATGATACCATTAATATCTATTGATAGTAATTAAACCGTAAGTGTTTGCGCAACTGTTTTAGCAGACAATATTAGTTCAACATATTTTGTGTACATTTTACTAAACCGTTATCATATTATGAATACAAATTAAATTTCCAATAAAATTTAAAGCTCTTACAGCGGTTGCCAAATGTTCTCGAACTGATTCCAAAACTACTCGAACAACAGTTTGAAAACCGGTCCCTTTTCCATAACTACTCGAACGCTTTCATTAACTATACGTACAAACCAGTTGACCATTGCATTGGACTAATGCTTAGAGCATAAGTGAAGTGACCGTTAGCTTTGCGTCTAATGTTTGTACGCACAGTACGTATAGTTATGGAAAGCGTTCGAGTTGTTACTGAACGCGTTCGAGTAGTTATGGAAAAGGGACCGGTTTTCAAACTGTTGTACGAGTAGTTTCGGAATCAGTACGAGTACATTTGGCAACCGCTGTATGAGGTAAATATTATAAAAACATTATGAGGTTTATTATTCAGTTTTCAATTTTTTCTCATGTAAATTCATTTATGTAAATTAATTTCCTCGAAAATAATGATTTATAAACATTTCATTTAATTAACATTAAGTAATAATTTATTACTATGGTTTGTGGGATTTGGTAGGGGTTGGAGGGGTTTGGTTCGAATTATTAAATTAGTTTATTTGTTTTAAGTAAAACATATGTAATCAATATGTTAAGAGTGAATTATTTGTAAAAAATATAACTTTTAAAGCAATTTTTTATTTTTCCGATTTTCCGCCCGTTTTTACCACTTATTAATTCCGATTTTTCACGTCCTTAGTAAATACCGTTTAAATTTTTGTGCAAACGTATTTCTTATGTGAAAATTTAATGCAACTTTTTTGCAAACCAAGTCCTTTGCCTTTCTCTTTCATGTCAAAGATAGAAGCTGATCTTGATAGAATTGAAAAACTAGGAGTTATTACTAAAGTCTTAATATCCTTTTGGGCATAGTTATAACTTATTCTAATGTATCATTCGGTCCCTTACAACGAGACACTTGAGTTTTGGTATATATCCTAAGCTGTACGCATTACTACTACTTTGAATATATAACAAAATATATTACTTTAAAATTTAAAAAATTCTTTAAAACAATTCAATTTATATATATTCAACATATATTTCACTATACATATAAACTGATAATGGTTTAAGACTTTCAATTTTTAATAATAATAATTCAATTATTATATTTCGTTAATAAAACTAAAATTATACAGTATGACGTTAAATAATTTGTCGACTGGTATTAAGAAATGAACCTTTTATAAGCAAAAAATTACATTTGTTTGAATCCATAGTTACACTCCGGTCGTAACCTCTAAGGGGGACAGATTCTGGACTTCTCAATTTTTAGAGGGGGGTCAAAAACTCATCGGATTTAAACGATAATCTTTTGGCCTTCGGACCAAAATATTTTTCAAAAATTTTATTTTCAAAATTTTTTCTAGACAGAAGCCTAAACCACGCCCCTTCGAAAAACTCAACGAATTTAAACAATTATTTTTTAAAATTTTGACAAAAATTTAAAGGAATCACAAAAACTCATAGGTTTTGATTCACAATTTTAAACATTTGACCAAATGTTTTTCAAAATTTTTTCCCGTCCTTGAATTTTCCCAATTTTGGGTGGGGAGTGGTCGGATTTTCGAAATTTCTAGGGGGGTTAACCCTGGGCTAGCACCCCATTGTGTAACTATGGTTTGAATCACACATATTGTTATATAATATATGAGTATCATTATCTTTCAATATTGAATGGAATATAAAATTAGCATAAAATTGTTTTTAAAATGTCATTTAATATTTAAAATATTTATAGGTTTATACTATTTATATGGATTTAATTTCAGATTTATATAATATTTTAGTATTTAAACTGTATTAATATAAAGATATAAAAAAGTATAAAGAAAATAGATGGTAATAGTTTTTGTAAAACTCCACGGAATGCACAAAATAAAATTTGCATTAAATTAATATTCAATTCTAATGGAATAAATGATAATAAAAACAATGGATATATAAATAAAGAAAAGCGATATTAATTTTGAATAAATATTTAGATTTTCTTAATAATTTAAAAACAACTTCTCTATTCTTAAATCCAAAACTTTCATGTGAATCTAAACTTTTAATCATAATAAATCGGTGAAATTCTTAATGTGATAATAAAATGATATTATTCTTATTATGAACATAATAATAGCAAGCAAAGCAATAACTGGATTACAGAATCGAAATTTCTATTTCCATACGGAAATAGTGATAAACCAAGTGAATGTATAATTAAAATTTTATTTCTCTAAATATTTTTATTGACTATTAATATTATAAAATAATACAGAGGTTTTCATTCTTTACCTTCCGCGACCCAAAATATCAAAAAAATTTCTTATGCGACCCGTATTTATTTGTTTTACAAAATTTTAATAAGAATTTTGTACATTTCTCATTAGTAATGATGAGAATAAGCTCAATCATTCTAATATTGAGCTTCAACTACTGAAGCATTGCTTATAAATTAAAAAGATTCAAAATTGTTAGTTTAAACAAATTTAAAAATTTTATTATCATTAAATAAGCAAAAATTATAAATTATCTCAACTAAGCTCATAAAGCTCAGTAGCAAAAGAAAAAGATTGAGCTTAAAAGCTTAAGTTCACAAGTGTATGAGCTTTGAGATTGAACTACTAGTTCGGAATTACTGCTTTGAGCAGTATCATGAATTACTGCTTTAAAAAATATTTTATGTTTTTTTGTCCAAAATATTTATTTATATTGATTTATAAAGTCTTCAAAACAGCTTATATCTAACGGTAAACCCCACAAAAAAATTCTCAGTTCATTCGCGCTAACCGATAAAAAAAATATTTTATGTAAAATTCCTAGCTTTAATAATGAGTATAAAAATAAATTTTAAACTTTCAAATTAAAAAAATTGTCAAAATAATTTTTCGAAATATATTTAAAAATTATTTTTCAAATCTAATTAAAATTATCTAATTTATAAAAGAAAAGAATTATTTCTTAATCTTAAATAGTTCTCGAGAAATAATATTTTGTCAGAATCACGTTTTGCCTCCACGAACGCCTCCTGATTGAGTTTTCAAAAAATTTCTTCAGCCGTTATGATTAGAAAATTGTGCTCTATTTTGAAAAATATTATTATAAAAATCTTTGTTGGACCAACTTCTTATGCCTACTGACATAATCTATTTATTAATCGTATCAATCGTTTATGAACATAATTTATGCTTATATATTAATACCACATTAATACCACGTATATTAATACCACATACGTCACAACCTAATCTTATCCGACTGAATGTTATTTGTTAAGATATAAACGCATTTACATTATTTTGGAATAAAAAATATAGTGTAAGAATATTTAATATTTTTGTTGTTCAAATAAATTTTATAGAATTTATTATAATTGTTTAATTTTTAATACAACTGTATGGCTCTAAATAAATTCACTGTAAAGATAAAATATAGCGATTAAAAAGCTAATATTTTTTGTGATATATTTTATGCAGTGTGCTATTAATTTTATTAAATAAAGGTATATTTGTATTCATGGGTCACTAGAATCATTAAAAATAACGTTTGATCTAATTTAGAAAATAATTTTTACATATTTATTATAAACTACATGATGACGGACTAACCGAAACAGACAAAGAACTTAACGTGCAGGAAAGTCAGCAAAAAACTTTATTATTGTGTTTTAATATTGTAACGATAAATGTATGTAAAAACTAAAGATATTCAATATTTTTTAATGGTTTAAAAATTCATTATTTTTTTATTTAATATTTGTATAAAATACATTAAATATTTAATTAATTCTTAATGGAAAAATATGGTATTATATTTAAACAGCAGTATTCTATTGATCCAATTTTTAAAGTTCATGTTAACAAATTTAATGACTAAGATATCAAAAATTAAAATTTTTACATTGCTGTTGAGAGATTTTAAGCAATATTTCAATTTAAAATTTAAGAATAATGTAGATTACTATTCATTTAAAGAGTCATATAAATTTGAATTTTATAAATAATAATGAATTTATATAAAAGAGTATGAAGACATAACATGTTATTATAAATTTCATAATATTAGAAAAGAATATTGTATTATTAATTAAAGTATATATATATATATATTTAATGAGAAGAAATCATGGAAATAGATGTCACCGAAAAATTACCACAAAATTTAGTTATCGAATCAGCTGGAAGTCATTTATATAGAATTGGTTTATCACTATTTCCATATGGAAATAGAAACAGATATCGATTCTGTAATCCAGTATTTGTTTCGTTAGTAAATGGTTTACAATTTTTTAAATACAGTTATCTAACATTTCTTAACAATAAAAACCCAGAATTATATTTGATTGTTGGAGATTTATTTTATTTTCTTAAAATTAAAACAAATGCAAATTTATGCGCCAATATTGTATCATTATTAGTAATAATATCAATTTATTATCACATTCAAAATTATTTAAAAGGAAATTTGCCGAATTATTTTAAACCATTTGATATGATGTCAGGTTTACTTTCGCCAAAAAGTATAGGAATTACGAACAAAGAAGATGTTTTCAAATTATTGATAAAATCCAAATATTTATTTAGTATTTATTATCGATTTTCTCGATTTATATATATATGGTTTTTATTTTCATTTATTCCATTAGCATTGAATAGTACAGTAATGCAAATTATATTTTGTGCGTTTCCATGGAGTTTAATATTCACGTTTAACGCCTATTTTGTTATTAATATAATATTTTGTCAGTTAATGTATTTTTATATTATATGTTATTATTTAATTCTCAAATTACAACGTATTAATACAAATATAAAATTACATGTAATTGAAAATACTCATTCGAGGATATTATTTGACATAAAATTAAATATTATTTTTGTCGAATTAAATTCGTTGTATTCAGAAATTCAAAAGTACAATACAACTTATTGGTCCTCATTTATATTTTGGTTGTATTTCTTAATTGTATTTCTAATCGTTTTGCTATTTTTTCTGATAATATGGATAAAATGGATTTAATTTCAAAACTTGTTTTTATTTATATAATTGCTTTCTTCTCAGCAATTATATATTTCTGTCTTAAAATTTCGTCATCACTTTATTACGAAGCGTTTATTTTGTATAAAAATTAGATTTAAAGTATAATAGCTTTGAATTATAATTTTAAACTTATTTTTTTAGCCTGAATTAGTCTAAAATAGTAAAAATTATTAAGAAATATCAATATCAAAAAAATGATACAATGCTTACAAAAAATTTAACCCGACTCCAAACGATTAATACCCTACAATTTCCGACCCCATCCGAGCCTATATAACCCCATAACATACTATCAGACCAAAATAGATTTATTCAGTTCCCATTCGATCGCTAAAGATTTCAACCAACTTTTGACCGAAAATATTTTTGGGTAATGCCTAAAGAATTGTAAATTTAATTCAAAATTGTACATAAATATCAAATTAAACTTTTAGATCATTACTAATTATATAATTTCAATATAATATAATTATTTTTTAAATAAAGTATTTGTAATCAAATTCCAAATTGAGTTTTAAAGCTGCAAAAATCAGCTCAGCTCACAAAAGATCAGCTCAAGCTTAGTTCAGCTTTAGCTCAAGCTCTGTATATCTAGCTGTTTGAGCTGAATTTTGTGTTTTTAAAAAATATTTTTCAGTTTACTGTGGCATTTAAAATTAAAAAACGATTGAATAAATCAATTAATCATATAAGAATACGTTATAATAACATTATTTTAATGTTTAAAAATATAATTTGTAAGTATAATTGAAAAAGTTTATACAAAAATATATAAAATGACTAATTCCTCTTATCAGTTCAGCTCAGCTCCGACATTGTCCAGCTCAGCTCAGACTAATAAGAGCTGTTTACTAAATCAGCTCAACTCTAAAAATTCATTATTAGCTCAGCTCAGCTCGCATCTGAGCTACAGCTTAGGTTTTCAAGCTGATTCTCATCACTAAATTGGAATAATTTTAATTTGAATAAGTTTTTACTGTGGAGTTGTTTGGAGTTGTAATAAATTTTTTCATAATTTCAAACATAGATGAGCATTCAAATTGTATTTGTATTTGGTTTTCATTGAATTTGTATTAAATTTATTGCAAAAACGTGAGAGAATAAAACTTTATGACTATAATTAGTGGTCAGTAATAAAATATTTATAAATAGAAACAGCGATTATTAAAAGCAAAATAATAAATACTGCGCTAAACACAAACTGAACAGTTCTGTGGAATTATCGATAAACCATACGCGAGACTTAATACAACGCAAACCTTAGATAGGTTATGTCAGAGGTTACCAAACTAAAGGTCGCGACCCAAAATCGGGTCGTCGAAAATTAAAAATGGGTCGCAAGCATTTTCAAAATTTACATTAGTATTGGGTCGCGACATATAGTTGTCTATTGTTCAATAAAAAAATAAAATTATTAAAAATCCAGATTTTTGAATTGGATAGCAATTAAACACAGTGATATAAAATGATTCTCTTTTACAATGTTTTGGCACGAATATTCTAAATATTTATATATTATGTGCAGATTATTTCTTTTTTTTTGAAAACAAATAAATATGGGTCGCAGAAGGATTTTGTTGGATATTTTGGGTCGCGGAAAGAAAAAGTTTGAAAACCATTGGAATATGTTAGCGGAGAAAAGTGAACCAATATATTAAGTAAATTGGGATAAAGATACTGTTGGCCATAGAATACCACTGCACACCCATAGCGGCAATACTATGCCTGACGTGAGAATGAATGTTGCGATTACGCTGTAACACATAGATGTGATTATAATTGCGAATTGAATACCGAGAAAGCCTTCCAAATTTAGTAAACAGAATGCTAACATTAGACGCCGTTTATTTGGATTTTCTACAATTAAAATGTGGTAAACATTAATGCAATAACTTGTGTGAATAGAAATGCAAGTTGTATTAACAAAATTGATATTAAAATTTTTTAACTTTTCGCTCCAGAAATAATACTTCTGGCAAGAAATTTAATTTTGTAATCTTTAGTGATGACAAACAATATGAATATGGCCGCCATTAACATTCCTGGAGCCACAAACAAATTAAAAGTACGCAAACGGCTGAACGAATATCAGCCGTATATCATTTCGTGGATATCGATTGGTATTATTGACTGTAACGCTATATTACTGATTTCGGGAAAATAGTATTCGAGAAGATGTTTAATCGATTGTATTATTGATTTGCTGATAGAAACATTTATTATAATATTAGATGTGTCTAAATATAAAACTATATTACTATATTTTACAGTTGAATCGCTTGCGTCACAATTTTCAGAAACTCTCAAATTAAAAATTAAACTCAAATTCCGAATAATTATCGTGCATTGCTATCAATGCCAACGTTTTAGCTGAATACAGTGTGTCGTAATTCGTCTGAATAATAAGTATTATAAAATATTTTTGTTAATTTAAAACCTCTTTTATAGAGTATGTGTGGTTTATGTAACGGAATATGCGAGAAAAAACAGAAAACTCCAAAGAAAAAACTTATCCAAAGTAACATTTTATTCTAATTCTTGTTGTTTATTTCATGATACAATTTATTACACAAAGGATTGACCAATGGTTTGTTTATTAAAAATGAAATATAGCTTATAAATTAGTTTATTTAAAAAAGATTGCTATTTAAATAACAATTAGATTATATTGAAATTTTTATAATTCAATGATCTAAAAGTCTTATTTGATATTTAAAAGATTTAATAAAGTATAACGCAATTAAACTGATTATCTGTATAATAAAAAATATAAATTTAATATTATATAAAGTTTTAAATAAATATCTTACTTGATATACTCTAAAATAATTAATAATGAATAAATTTCCACAATAAAAGCCAACTCTTTTTAAACCAATTCTTTCGATAATTGTAAACAACTAAACAATAATAATTATATCATTATTTGTGAATTTCTAATGAAGAAAATCAAATAACTTTTATATACTTATTTCTAAACATAAGTTTATTTATTAAAATATTCTATACATATTTGAACAAAAGAGTTTCTTATAATCAAAGTAATTAATATGTTAGAAAATCTCAGCACAATAAATGTTTCAGTCTATATATTGTTTGCTGTAATTTTATTATGAAGCCTTTACTGTGAATAATTGAGAGTAAATTAGGGAAAACAAGAGAACCCAGATTTATAATTACCACAAATTAACGCAATTTATATAATTATATAATTAAATTAATATAAATTAACTTTAAAAAATTAAACAAAAAACATAAATGGGAAACAGAATATAAGTGCTTTTAATCAATGTCTCAAACAACACTTAATCGAATTTAAACACAAAAAGTTACTAAAATATGTGAAGAATATGTTTTAAGAAAGAATTATTTATTTATTAAAACGCTACTCTAATATCACGGACACATTTAGCATAATATAAAAGATTACTACAGCTTTATTGTGATAAAAATTTTGAATCTCTTTCTTGCAAAATAAGTTTAAAATTAACGGGTAATTAACTTATTAACAGTTAAGGTAAATAAATTAATATTATGAAATAAATTATATGAGATTGGATATTAAACCCTCTTTTTCTCAACAATAATCTGTATTACTTTACTTATAAATACATTTATATATTAATTAAAAAATATATATACCTTAAATCTCGTTTTAACAGAAATAGGTTTAACCAATGAAATGTTATTTAAATATTTATACGAATTAAACGCTTCATAATAAAGTGAAGACGAAATTTTAAGACAGAAAAATAAAATCGATGCGAGGAAAACAGTTGCATAAATAAAAATTATTTTTGAGCTTAAATCCATTTTATCGTATATTATCAGAAATAAAAGCATAACAATTAGAAATACAATTAAGAAATATAACCAAAATATAAACATTGACCAATAAGTTTTATTGTACTTTTGAATTTCAGAATATATGGAATTTAATTCGACAAAACTAAGATTTAGTTTGTCATCAAATAATATTCTCGAAAATTCATTTTTAATAGAAAATAATTTTATATTTGTATTAATACGTTGTAATTTGAGACTTAAATAATAGCATATGATATAAAAGTAAATTAACTGACAAAAAATTATATTAATAAAAAAATAGGCGTTTAACGTGAATACTAAACTCCATGGAAATGCAAATAATATAATTTGAATTACTGTACTATTTAATGCTAAAGGAATAAATGATAATAAAAACCATGGATATAGTAATCGAAAGAATCGATAATAAACCAGAAATAAATAATTGGATTTTATTAATAATTTGAAAACATCTTCTTTATTAGTAATTCCAATACTATGTGGCGAAACCAAACCTGACATCATATCAAAAGGTTTTAAATAAATCGGGGAAATTCCTTTTAAATAATTTTGAATGTGATAATAAATTGATATAATTGCTAATAAGGTTGAAATAGTTGAGCTTAAATTTGCATTTGTTTTTAACTTTAAGGAAATAATATAAATCTCCAAAAATCAAATATATTTCCGAATTATTATTATTTAGAAATGTTAGATAACTGTATTTAAGAGTATGTAAACTTATTACTAACCAAACTAATACTGGATTACAGAATCGATACCTCTTTCTATTTCCATAAGGATATAGTGATAAACCAATTCTATATAAATGACTTCCAGCTGAATCAATGATTAGACTTTGAGGTAATTTTTCTGTGATTTTAATATCCATTGTTTGCTTTTGATAAAATATTTATATAAATTAATTATATAGTAGTAATCTCTTCGATTAATATAAAAATTGAAAAATTAGCTTATACTCTGTTAATGTTAATATAGAATTTTATTTAATACAATTTTAAGTGACTATATATGAATTTTAATCGATATCTTATTGATTATTAATTTGCAATACTGCTTAAAAGTAATATAAAATTTTTTAATTTTATATGGTAAAGTAATTAACATGAACTTTACAATTGGATCTATAAAATTACTATTATTTTAATTTAATGTGATGGTTTTCTATTAAAAATTAATTATATATTTCACGAGTTTTAAATAAAAATAAAACAATTTAATATTAGATAAGTTATTAAAGAATATTGAAATATCAACTGTTTTAAATTTTTTATTATGATATAAGAAAAAAAGAAAGAGTATGAACATACACAATGAGCTCACTTTATATAATATTATAAGTTAATTCAATAGAATATAACAAATTT
>JAQGAW010000988.1:0-22322 GCA_034698025.1 Phthiracarus crinitus | reverse complement strand
ACGTTCTAAAAATATAATTTTGTTTTGAACTCGGTTTAAACTAAATATTACCTTAATATTTAAATAACTTATGTATTAGCCAGATATAAGTAGGGATAGGGATTTCCAGGAAAATCCCGTTTATATTCATTGATTGCATTACCGGGAGATTTACATGTAAACTTATACTAATAAAAACTAATCGTTTAAAAGTAATTTTATTTTCCCGTTTTTTCCCGTTTATGGCATTTTATAGAAATAATCCCGGATACGAACAAATATTTAAAAATATTCCCGTTTTCACTATTTTTTGTAAAAAAATTTTGAATAATAGAAGAAAAGGCTTCTATTTGTCTTCAGAATTAAAATATAGTTTAAAAATATAAAACACATTTTAGTTATAAAAAAGTTGTTTCAAGAATTAGTAATAATAAATATTATGTTTATTGTTAGTAGACTTTGAATGATTTTTTCTCTGTGCAAAAACTTACTGAAATAAACAAAAAAGCTTTTCGTACTCCTAATTCAAAATAATATACAATTTATCATAATATCCTATTCAACTTTTTTATAATTTCTTAAATTTATAATAAAAAATTAATAATTTTTTCCCGGAAATTGTCCCGTTTTTGTTTCTTTTTTGTTCCCGGTTCCCTCCCGTCTTGACCAGTTTTTAGTCCCGGAAATCCTGTTCCCTAGTTATTAATGTATTTTCGTAAAATAACTTTATTTACAATACAAAATTTATTAGAAAAAACTTTAAATAAATGGCTGCGTTGGGCCTTGAAATATCTAAATCAAGGCTCGGCCCGGAATTTTTAGATTTTAAGTCCGAGCCCGGCCCGACCCGAGCTATTCGACAAATCAGGGGCACGTTTGGGAGTTATTAATGACTTTATGACTTTTAAGTTAATATCTTTTCGAATCTTATTAAAAAAAGTCTTGAAAAGATTTTTTTGGTCTTGAAAATAATTCTAAAAAATAAAACCAAACTGAAGAAAACTTAAATTTTTATGTTTTGATATTTTATTCCGAGAAAATTATTTAATTTAAAATAAAATGGAAATAAAATTTTAAAAAATTGTTTATTAAAAATGAAAATCATCTACTGTTGGTAAAATAGTATTATATAATCAAAACATTCTAAAATTAAATGTTACAAAATTTTCACTTTTGTGTCACATATGTCCATAAATCAATTTTTAGTCTGTATATAGATAGATGGGCGTGTTTGGGTCCTTGAGGGTCCTAACGAAAACCCTGACCTGAACCTGAGACTATGAAACCATTTTGGGATCTAAACCTGAAGTTTTTTCAAGGAATTACACCAGATCCGAGTCTTTATGGCAGGTACTCCAACTTGGACTCGACTTGGACATTAAAAACAGAGATTCTAATAAAAATTGAACTGTTTTCTTTATAAATTATTGTAATTTAGATTACAATAATTTTTCTTTATAAATGTATAACTTCATATTTATAAGACTAAATTTCAACAAAAATATGTCAGCTAAAAACATTAAAATTTTTGGATAATCAATATTAAAGCTCATATTATTTCTATTTTGTGTGTGATCAAAACAATTCTGTATGGTTTAAAAATACCTAACCATAAAAGTTTCTTAAATTTTTTATTTATTTAAACATTAATAAGCTGTTGATGTAAATTTACAAAGTATTTTATATTTTTGCTGTCAAACACTAATTGATAGGATGCGGAGATATACTCTAATTTTGAATGGATCGCAGTAATCAGTACACGATCGCGGAAATGCATTGCATTAGTAACTGCCGTAACTGTCATGTTCACTGCAATATTCTATTCCGATCCGATTCTTCATGAATAATCGTTCAGTTATTCTTTACAGTTCATATAATCTTATTTATATTCTTGTTTTTTTCTTAAGTTTGTGTAAACAAACTAATATTACGGAAAAGATAAGCATTACAACATATTATGAACACTCAAAATATATAAATTATATCATTTAAAATAAGTTTTCAGACAGTTTATCTTAACAATAATTTTAATGCACTTTGACTAAACATAGTCTAGATTATGGTTTTGACAATAGTAGTCAGTCTGTCTATACATCGATGTCATCTGAACTATTTCGTTCTTTTATATGTTTTATAAATTAATAGAATATGAATAAATAGGTTTTTATAATTAATAAAATGGAAATAACACGAATAAATTCGAAAACGTTAACTCATATCTCATTTCTCTAATCTTTTACATTATTAAAAATAATGGCGTGATTGTGTTGCTCTCTGTATTTTTATTGTTTTGTTGAATTAAAGTGTTTGTTAAATAATTCGTGCTAAAAATCTAATAAAAACTACATTCAAATATAAAGCGACTTCAATGGACTGAGTTTTGGTGAAAACAACAATAACTTTTATAGCCTCCAAACCGCACATATTTGTATATAAATATCATTTTGTCTTAATATTTTTCTAGTAATATACATCCATATCTTTCGTATCATTTTCTATGTTTTTAGATAAATTGAAAAAGTTTTGATGACATTTTTACCAAATATACATTAATCATAACAGTAATGTTACCAAACTCTGTTATGATGTATATTAAAATTAATTTAAACACAAAATTTGATTAGAGTGGAGGAAATCATTTATTCTGTGTGAACTCTCATTAAAAATACTTTCTTTTCCAATACTTATTTTTTTATATGAGAATTATTAAATATTATATGTTCAAATAAGCCGATATATTGTCAATCTATACAATTCATTTATTCAAAATGGAAAAATTTTAGCTCTCTTTTTACAAAAGAGAACATTTGGATTTGACCTATTAGTTCATATCGACTCAATGTCCAACTCGACCATTGAATTCAATACGTATTTATAGTTTGTAGTTATAGTTTTAAAAGATAAATGCATTTTTTAAGCTCTTTCTTTATTTCCCATCTAATTTAAGTACAAACTGTTTCGTATTTTGAAATGGAATTTTTCTATTTATATGGGATATTTAGTTTCGTAGCTTTTCATTCGAAGCGACACGTGATATTGACAAATATCCACAATTAATGATTAACTCGGCCTTAATTTACACATGAATTCGTTTTTCAGTATCTCTACTATATGTGCTTTTTTTACCATAACACTAGAAAAAATTTAATTTAATCCAATTTGTACAAAGAAATATTATATTACATACTAGTTAAATATTTAACATATCTATAGTTAAAATTATATAATATTTTCGATTAATTATGAATTGAAAAATAAGATCTATAGATATTATATAAGCCATTCTGTTAATAATGGTTGGAACAAACAAAACTAATTCTTAGTGGATTCTAGTGATTAAAATTAATCATTTCAATTACATTAATTCACTCGTTAGTCAAAAATTAAAATTATAGTAATTAAAAAACAAATGCAAATTTCTATAAATTAAACGGCGTCTATTAAAACCATGTCCTGCTATTAACCTAATTATTTAATCCCGAAACAGTGAGTAACAACTATTAAACCATAAACGAGAATAAAACGTCAAAACAATCAATTAAGTTATATACGAGTATTGTTTAGTGAATTAAGCTGAACCATCAAACTGACTGAAACTCGCAAACAGCAACTATCATCACATTTGGAAACAATAATCAAATTAATAGGTTTGTGCGTTGCACTGCGCGAACATTGGACAAATCTTTAATTCATAAAGCGTTCTGCAGACAAACTGAAGTGTTTGTAATCAAATCTAAAAATAACATAAAGTTTATGCATAAAATTTTGGAACATCTATTCTCTGCTCTATATATTATTTTGTGTCCGTACCGTTAATTCAAAATATCTGTTTTAGTTATTGTTGTCCGAACAATATCGCTTCGCTGACATATTAATGTAACATTTGCCATCACATAAAACATTTTCATTAAAAGCGCTGTGTTTTACGCTTTTCGATCTTAACGCTAGTCATTCCAATACATCACACCTAAAGCTTTTGTGAGCATTACTATATATATATATTATTGAAATACAGTATATTGTAAGATATCAGATATGATCAGATTCTTGTAAGAAATCGAGGATCACTCAAACATTTTTGCCATTATATATACGTATATATAAATATAGTAAATATATACGTCATTTTTTTCTATATTTAGTTTTTCCTATTGTTTAATAAAACTTATTTTAAATTGAGTTTTTCTTTTTTATTTTATGCATGGCTATCATATAGAAATGCGAAATGACTGATCACAAGAGCATGAGAGCACGAGCTTTAGCCCATTTTTTGCCATTCAAGTTTTGAATATATTTATTTTAAAAAATAAATTAAAACTAAATACTGAAATAAATTTACTTTCGAAACTATGTATCATTTAACACATCTACGCTTAGCTGATAATCTTATCTGAGGAACTTATTTTAAATCAGATGCGCATCACTAGTGCTTCATCTTATCATAACCACACTCGAAAAATTTATAATATTCGGTATAATATATAGCTTAACGTTTACGCTCAACACATAAATAACATGTTTCCATATTATGTTTAAAGCTTAAACAATCATTCTTTGCGGGAAATAATAAATGGTTCCCCAAATTTAATCAACAAAAAAATCATTTATTTTTGCATCCTCTAAAACCTCATTTTATTGCCACAGAGTTTATAGAAAAAATCGAAATCTTCCGAAAACTTTATATACATTTATCACTAGAATTGTGTAATATAATAGCAATTTAGAATGAAGCTGATTATGGCGATACCAAGTTTTAGCTTAACCTCGAGCTCATACATTTGACAATATGTCTGTCCAAACATTGAAAGCTATGCGGTTAAATTAAGTGCTATATTTATTGTTGCATAAATTACATTCATAAACTATGAATGACTAATAGAAACTGAACTTTGTATGAATCTGTTGTTCTTCTTTAATTTTAATAATTCTTAAAGATTTCAGCACTTCATACATCCTTTCATTAATAGTGATACCTTAGGTGTACATTGTCATTCTTCCGTCGAAGGCTGACGTTCAAAAAGTGCTTAAATATTTATCTTAAGTATTTAATTTATTTCCAAATAAAATCCGTTTTATTTAACATTTTTAAATTCTGTTCGTAAATCTTTTACAAATATTTGTATCCCGCATTTTCTATTTGTTTTATTTAAATTGTAATTCAATGACTAATAGGAGCGTGCAAAAAACCATTGAATGCACACATGGGTATAATATTTTAAAAGTTTATTTATGAATAAGATTTTAAACTCATTAACTTTAGATATATCATGCGATAATAATATCCGCATAATGAAAAAGTTCTCATCCCCTTCTCTTCATTTTTCTTCTTTTATCAACAAATATCGTTTCATAGTTTTAATTAAAGTTTTTGATTAATATTATTGTCAATTGTTGACAATGAAAAAGTTGAATATTTTATTTATAATCATACTTATGTAGTAATATTAAACTCTAATATCTTGAGTGTCACTTAAATATGAATCTTATTTTTCATTTGTGCCACAAAAATAAATTTTTCGTCTATTTTTCTATGATTAATACATATTTTCTGTTATTTTATCTGACATTTTCTCCTCCACTCTATAATAAATAATATAAATTTTAGAAATTTGGTGGAATATTTTTAAAGAGGTATTTATCTCGTAACACAATTTCAATGCTTGTAAGCCACTGTTACAGTAATAGGTATTGTTGCGGTAAACTTCAATCGGAGTTATGATGTTTTAGAAAATTCCAAATTTTACCACAACCACCAAATATTATTAAAATTTGCTGTAACAACCAAATATTTAAGAACACATTTTTGTGACTAAATTAATGAGTTTAGCTCTATTAAAATTAGAAAATCTATTAATTAAATAATATATTTGAATCACAAGATTAAGAATTAAAATCTTAGTTTTTCTAACCTTTACAGTCAACAATCTTTCTAAGAATAAAGGGGAAGATTACACATAGAAATAATCGAAAAACTTTTTTTAATAAGAACAACAAAACGTTCATAAAGAGCTCAGTTTTGTTGAATTTAATGCTTTTAACAAAATAATTAAGTTTGTCGAGACAAATGCTTTATTTGTTAATGATGAGCATATGCTGTCTTAATTGCAATTTTAACAAAGAGTTAACAGATTTTAAAGGCTTGAATTTATAATAGTCTATTCGGTTATTTTTGAAACAAAACAATGGAAAATTTAATATACAATTTAATCAATAATTATAAAGTCTCCATGTAAACCATTTTTAAGTATTTACTTAACTTCATCTTTGGTCATTTTTTATTCTTACTTATCGTTAGGATAAAAACTATACTATATTGTAAATATTATTTCTCTGCCTCAGGTTTCCCAAGGAATTCTGTAGCATATTTGTATAACAATGCGTGACAATAATGCCGGCGTAATTGGAAAGCCAAAACGCATAGATCTTGCCAACATCTTATCTCATTTTTTTCCTGAATAGTGTTATTTTAACCTTAAATACTAAGTTTATACAAAGTTTTTTATTAGGAGTATATATTTGTTATCATAACTTTGTAAAGAAGATTCATAGATGATTGATGACCTCGTGCTCCTTATTAGCTTTATTATTCGAATCATTTTTATGAATGAGGTCACTTTAATGATGGATTACTTTTCATAAACAATTTTAAAGCACATTCAAAATTAGTCGATAAACAAGAACCACACTTTCAAACAGTAAAAACTCATATTTTTGGTTAATACAAATTTTGTAATATATAATCGGTATTAATTGTTAACGCATAATGGCATGAATTTAAAAAATCAAGAAAATCTTTCCGAACATACAGACTGACGGACGCACTGACTGTCGAAAGCATAAACTTGACTTTCTTTGTCAAAAATTAATGTGCATCAGCAACAATATGACTTTAATTTGTTA
Organism: Phthiracarus crinitus; assembly: GCA_034698025.1. NCBI lineage: Eukaryota > Metazoa > Arthropoda > Arachnida > Sarcoptiformes > Phthiracaridae > Phthiracarus > Phthiracarus crinitus. The sequence goes on along the minus strand of JAQGAW010000988.1, from coordinate 15,443 downwards.
ACGTATACGGTATACTTTTTAATTTTAGGTTCAAATTAATGGGGAAAACTCTATGATAAAATATACTGTATTATTAATAATACTCGTTTATTAACTTTGAATATACTATTTAATGATATAATAAATAGTTTTTTTTCATGTAAACTAAATGTAAACTAATCACGAATCTTGAGCTAAACTTTAATAAAAATCGTCTAAATATGTTTTATGCCCTAAATTAGTTGCCAATACAAGATATCGGGTAAGAAACTGTTTATGATTTTAAAGCCAATATGAATTTTAATAAACAATATTAAAACATGAACTATCATTCACAACGTGCTCAGTTTGAATTGAATATTTAGTTAATTTAAGAATAGACTAATCACAATTTTGGTCCAAAGGCCAAAAAAATTGTCGTTCAAATCCGATGAGTTTTGAACCCACTAAAAATTTAGATTTTCTGGATCTGACCCCCCCTAGAGCTTTCGAATCTGGGTAACTATGATTGTTACCCATGTTGATCTGAAATTTTGTCAAAAAAGATACTATCGTACCAAAAATCCCTTTATTTTAGATTAAATGTCATTATTAGTATAAATACGTCTAAACACGTCTCAAATCTTATAGCTAACTTTTTCAAAATAAGCTAAAAATAATTTAAAATTTGATTTATTGCTCGTTGCTTTCAAGAGCTTCACGGATTTATTTTATATCGACAGCGCGTATCATCAACGTCCTTATTAATAAAAATGTAATTTAAAAAATTATTTTATAGCTGAGTTTCTTGTAGACAAGTCCAGCGTATGGATTCGAGCTGTCTGTCTGTCATCGTGTCGATTGTATTTATTTAGGGATTAAATCTATTCTTAATATTAATTAAGGAATTTAATATCTTGCAAAGTATTGACTTAAAAACTTGTCCCCAAGTTTTCATTAAACTATTAGAAAGTCAGCTCTCTATGAAAGTGCCGTTCTTGTTATATTATATAATAAAATATTTAAAGCTGTTATAACAAGTTGATGAAAAAAGCTAAACTCTTTTAAGTGTAAATGGGTTATTTGTTATTTGGCATTAGAACAAAACTGACTCGATTTAATAGTAGATTGCATTATATTAATTAATAAGATAATAGGAATTCGTACACTTTTTAAGTCAATAGAAAGCAAGTTTTGATTTAAGATTTTATTCTACCTATACATACATACAAACGTGCGATCCTTAACGTGATTAAACTGCATTATATATCACTAACCAAATAACTCCTGTTCTAAAGCAGGCGGGAATTTCAAACAGTTTATGTCTAAAATTAGTGATCAGTTATCGGGATTTGAACTTATTATATACGAGCCGAAAATTATCATTTCTATGATTGTTATTTTTCCTATTTTCCTGTTCTGTATTAGATTGTTGTAATCACGTGCGTTATCGTATTCGTTTTGCTTCTTTTTTTGATCCGTTTTATGCTTTGATGACTTAAATGATTGGTTTATTGTTTTCACGTTTCATTGTGCTAACAGTGCTTACAATTATGATGCATTATTTTTTGAGCCGTTTTATTATTGGTTTTTTATTTATTCCAATATAACGACTAACTTACTTTTTAAATTAAGAGTTCACTATTTTCTCTTGAATTATATGCATTATTTACATTAATTCTTAAAAATATGTAAATATGTATTACAAAATATTTATTATATTAAGTAATTTATTACAGCACGAATCACCTGTTAATAATTCTTAAAAAAACTTAAGCTATAAGTTATGTAATTTGTATGTTTCGATATTCAACAATTCAATATAAAGAATTGAAAATATATGGCAATTAAATGCGTTATATATAAGCTCCACGTTTTAACTGTTAAAAGTTGAAATGAGAAAATGGATTTCTTGTAATTTCCTGTCTTTAATTAAACGGGTTTTTCAATTGCATCATTACTAGAGACTTCGACTTTAAGAGAATCCATTTTCCGATATAAATATTACTGTATAAAAGCGCTATAATTAATGCAATAACATATGTGTACAAATAATAACAAAATATTTCGAGGTTCTTTTGATTTTCCAGAACATCTTGAATAATACATTAGAATTTTCACCTCTAAGCAACTTTTATCACCCTATATGTACTCATTATTAAGATATTATTATTGATTAAAGATTTAATTTATTAGAATTAAAATGCTATAACATAAGTAACATTCAATAACGTTTATCATATGTAAGTTTTAAAACAAGCGCTTACACTATGATTGGCTAACATTTTTATATTTATTGCGCTGACACTTGTGAGCTCAAATGCTTTAAAAGTTTTGGCCACATCGTATGAGATTGACGTTATAATAATTTAGAAATATTGTTTTACTGAATATCAAACTTTTCTTCCGGAATTTACTCGGTATTTAGTCCTTAATATGACGCATCTATTTATTACTTTATAAGCTTATAGAGTTAGTTAATATTTAGAAGTGTAAAAATTTGTCTACATAAATCTGTATAATTAGTGTCTAAAAATTTATGAATTTTAATAAAATTTTCATAAAATAAAATATTTATATTTTCTTTTAATTACTTGAAGTTATTCTTTCGTGTAATTAATTGCTACGTTTTATAAGATGTTAAGTATTATGTCATCAATATAATACAAACTTTTGCAAATTATGTACACGAGATAAAATATAATTTATATAATAATGTTATATTTACCGAATACCAGCGAATGCCGAATATATTTTAGTTATAATGTTCGCGTCCATGTACTGTAGAAATCATATTTGATAATTTACTTTAGTCGCAATTTCATGGCGTTTTGAATTTTAATGAAACATTAATATTATTTGAATTCGTATTTTGGATAATGTTAAAGATTTTATTTGCTCTCAAAAATAAATACTACCCTTAACAAATTAAATTAGGAATTTAGCAGAAAATAATACAATGTTCGAATTTTATTTTATTTTTTGTTAGATGCGAAGGCTTATAGAATCTGCGACAGCAACGGGAAATGGCTTTGGGGTAATTGGACTAATTATACGGAGTGCCTCAAAATTTTGCCCACAGTAAGTTTGGATGGATCTTGTTTAAAATTAACGCGCATTTAATGTTAATAAAATAACAATAATATTAAAATAGCAATTTAAATTTTAATTGAAAAAAACAACAAATATAAATATTAATAGTTATTCCGAGAAAATTGCACAGAAAATTCATTTTGTCTAATGATGTTTTAAATTATTCAAAGCGATCGTAAAATTATTAAAATTGCAATTCCAATAAACAGTGGAACGTAAAACACTTATTGTCATGCATTATGATTATTTGCTACAATTTATTCTTTTTAAGTAACATTACTCTTAATTAATTATCCCAATTGACAGCACTCAACGGAGTCAATGCAACTGTTTGTCGGATATATCTTATTCATCTGTTCTCTCGTGTCGATGGTATTGCTTATAATATCATTATTTATTTTCTTCTATTTCAAGTAAGCAAACACTAACTAATAATAACTATAATCTAGTTATTTTTATATATTATATTTATAGTAGCGTTTTATTATGATTAATATCTATTATTTCATAAATACTTTTATTGCCTCGTATTGACTGCTCTATGTTTACAATAATGTACATTATTATTAATAATAATTGGGTTTTTTACGTTTATTTTGGTTAATCAAATAAATTTCGTTTGGATCCGGGTTTTAGAACTTAAATTTATCAGAATAATCAGGAAAAAAGTTTTTTCTGTTTTAACGTTAGAAAGTAATTTGGAATTTTTATTTGAAGAAAGTTTCGGTATTTCTTTGAGTATTGAATGAAATAAGATTTAAATTTTATGCATTTATTTTGGAATAAGTTAAGGTACCGTTAGTCTCCTCATTCGAAACTTACCTGAACTGCTTTGAAATTGTTAAAAAGATTTACACTTACCACTCGTTAAACGAGTGTTAATACGGTATTACATGTACAGTACAGTAATATCAAATTTTACTGCAAGTTTTAAGCAAACGTAAAAATCGAAACGTTCAGTAGAATTACTTCTTTATGTAATTTCTTCTTTTTGTATTTGCTATAATTTTACAGTCAACGAAATTAATCTATTTCTACTTCTATTTGGTATAATTTCCTATTGTTTTATTCGAAAAAACTCATCTAATGATAATTATTTTGCTCAATAAAACTAATGCTCGCATCTTCTATTTGGTACAGAATAGTGCAGAACGTGTGCGCTTAACAAAACTTATTCGTTAGTGAATTGGTTTTGTTCTTTTACCTCTTTTTCCAAATATATACAATAATAAAAATATTTATTGGTTGTCCACATTTATGGCAACATAAAGTGGTAAAACCTTTTCACTGTAACAAAGCAGTTAAGATATATATTTTGCCCGATGTAAGCAATCATATCGTTAAATACGTGCATATAACATACAGAATAATAAAATCTTCTATTTTTTTGTTATTGATATTTACAATGCTTTATTTGTTTCCTTAGACTAATAAATTTATTAATTTTGTTGAGGCGAATATTATTTAACAAAAATCGAAAAAACAGTAACGCTCTTTGAGTGTCTCGTCATTTAAAAAGTTATCATTAATTTATTTAAAAAGCAAATCATTTATTCCACTTAAGATGATTCAGAATAAATATTTTTTGTTTCAGTTTACTGAGAATGCTTTTATCGAATTAGGCATTTGTGCGTTTATTTTTGTTGTCCAGTAAAACGAAATGAGTGCAGAAAAATGCACATTTTTTGTTGTTTTTTCCTCGTATTTGTTACATGTGTATGAGTTTATTTGCTCAACTATTATATTACATTATATAAGTTTTCATTTCCATTAAGAAAACTAAGCTTAATTTACTAACAAATTACTTCTATTTTTATACATAAGTAAGTTTTAGCACAACACTAGGAATAATAGTTTGTTAAGTGTTATCGATTATAAACTAAATAATTATTGGATACAATGATGTCAAAAATTCTAGTATGCATATACTAAGAAATATTTGGTATAATTTACGTTCAGGTCATTAATATGCTCACGATTGCGTGTTCACCGAAATTTGGTGGTCGCTCTAATCATACATTCATTCCTATTAGTGCTTATATCATCGCCAGTAGTTGTTGGCTCTTCTCTTTCCAATTATAAAAATATTGTAAGCATTCAACTCAATTTTTATCTTTCAAATTAATCATTAATAACTATTACTGTGTAGTATATTATATATATTCGATGACCAAAAATGTTAGTCTAATTTCAAATCGAGTCATGTATTTTGAAATTGTCGCGCTTTGTTATACTACCTGTTGGTAAAATGTTTTAAAATAATTACGTTCGTAATCGTCATAAGATATTAGTAACACTAATATTAAAATGAACACATTCTCAATGTTATAAAATTCATTTTTAATTCTAAACCCTTTATTAATATGCGAACAATACTGCACTTATCCATAGCACAGCTTCTTTTTAAAGGCAAAGATTAAAAAATTAGACATTATGTCAATTTTCAAACAGACAACAACATGAAAACTCTTTCAGTGATAACAGCTGATTCGTTTTTTCATTAAATATTAAATCTGTTCGAAATATCCCTTATATTGTATGTTTCGCTCAATTTTGACAAATCCAACGAATATGTGAACGAATTTAAATACTGAGCGAACGTTACAATAATTAAATAAGTAGTGCTAATAAAAAAATATAATACAATGAATTCATTACAATTAAAATTAATAATCTATACTTAATTTTAAAAAATGTAGGAATGGTTGTGCAAATTAGTGCTATCACTTAAATTATACGCAGCGCTCGCGTGCATCAATTGGATGTTCATCGAAGGTTTACTGCTTCACAGCCGAATTACTATATCGATATTTCGTCGCGACGCGCCGTTTAGACTTTATTACTGCCTCGGATGGGGTGAGATGTGATTTTTTGAATTGTTCTTAACTTTACTGATCGCAATCGTAAGTTTACTAAATTTGATCGCCGAGTGTTTTATTGAAAGTATTATCATTAATTTCAAGTTTTACTTGTATTATGGAAACAAATTTAGCTAAATTTGGTTATTGTTAGGGAATTGAAAATCGTTTGATAAAAAGCTGCAAAATTTTTCATTTCGTTTAATAAAAATTGTTCAAAAAATACACAAAAAATCGTTCATTCATTTATCGTAAAAAATCGAAAAATAGTTCGAATTATTTTATTTTTATTAATAACTTAATATAAAAGTGTTACATTGCAAAATTATATAATATTTAATATTGATTTAAAGTAAACCCTTTCAGTTGTGTTTTATAACGATATAAATTTCTTTGAACAAAATTATTTATACCATGATTGTGATTAAACAATTAACGTTTTGGGATTCCCTAGTAATGGTTAGAGTCGTCACTAAAAATTGAGTAAATTCTGGAAGGAAAAGGGAAAAGATTTTGAAATTAAGGATTTTTCAGGAAAATTAAATTTTCATCTTTTACTTTGAATAAAATAACAAAATTTACAGTATTAATTCAAATACGGTAAATCGAGGACATTAAAGTTTTCATTCATTTAAGTATATATCTTTTATCATTTCCGACTATAATTTTTAATTTTGATAGACTAGTACAGTCAATTTATTGTGGCTTTCTATTATTTTAGATAATAAACAAATACATTTTTAATATTAAATAACACATAGATTTACATTTATAGCAATAAATAACATAAAAACGTAAGTTCAGGAATAATGTTTATTTTCAGGAGTTAACAGTAAAATTCAGGATTTTCAGGAACATTAAATGGGACTCAAAATTCTTATTTTTGTATGATTCGTACACATATTATATTGTATTAATTATTAGGCTTTTCTGTAAAAAAAGGAATTTCCTGAATTTGACGACTCTAGTAATGGTATCACAAATTTAAAAATATTTAGGTATTCAATTAATTTCTCACTTCACACCACATCAATAAATTTAACGTTAGTTAAATAACTAACTTGAAAAAATTAATTGGAATTGAGCTAATCTTTTTAAAATTAAGAAAATTGATTGTATTTGAGAGCCTTAAGCATTTATAAACCCAAATATCGGATATTTATTATTTTAGACTATAAAAAACGATGCTCAATATTTGATAGTAAAAACTATTCGATTCGTGTATAGAGTGTACAGCAAAAGATTTATTGATTTAAATATTAAGAATGCTCTCGCAAACACGCTTCTAAACAACTCTCACAAGTTGTCACTGTTTTTCGAAAGCATGTCATCGAGAATTCGATTCAACTCTTTAACAGAGCGTAATCTTTTTTGCGGTTTTTCGGGAGTAAACATTTATTTGATCGAAGTTATAATGAAAACAAGTTTGATGCGATTAAAAGTTATCTCACTTTGAATAATAATTTTATTTAGTGTTTGGAGGATCTCTCACATCCTTTCTTTAATTATTATAATTTTATAAAAATTTAAATTTTCTCACAAAAGATTCATTTTTAATTAAATTGTTTTCTCGTTGTTAAATTATTCTCCAAAAGGAGACCTGTTCTCCAACCACTGTTCTTTTTCTATCGTTTATTACGGCTCGGAAACATACGGTACTCATTTCAAAAACAACGTCTACCACTAAATCTAAATTCTATTTAAACAATAAACCAGATATTCATATGACAAATCAAATTTATTAAATTAGCCAAAATTTTTATGAAAAAATATTTATCTAAAATATACTATTATGCTAAAAACACTTAATTTTTTTATTGTGATAAACGCTACAAAGAAATAGACAGACAATGCCAATTCTAAATATCATTTTTTGCAAAGTCGGATAAAAACTTATTACTTAGTAATCGATGAAAAACTTTTGATAAAAAAACAAAAATAATGTTTGCCATAAACCTTTTGGCAAAATTGCAAATTATCAAACTTACGTTAAGAGTTTTAAAAACTTTTGTATTTTTTCTTATTCATTGTAATATTTTTGCATAATGTATATAACAAACAAGAACATTTTGACTTTGTGTTTAGAAATTAAAAACTTAAACAAGCCTTCATTATGTATAAATATAATTGTACAATTTTCAGCTAGACTTGATTCCTCTCAAATCCCTTTATTAATATAAGAAATGTAAATTTCTTTTTAATATTAGAATGCGAACTGAGGGACAGACAGATAAACATGATCAAATCCATTAGCTTGACTTTGTTTACTCAAAATAAACTAAAAAATTAATAACAAAATACAGCACATTTTTTGACTTACTTTACTTTTAACAAAGTAAAAAAATTATAATTTTATATGTTTGCGCCTATCATTCAGTATTATTTAAAACATTTGAATAACAAGCTTTGGGACAAGCAATGAATGTTATATTAGGATACATCGAACAAAAGTTGTCACAGTTTGGCGAACGTATTTCACGAGATTAACAATAAGAATAGAAAAGTATTTTATACATAATAATCTATAGAAAAATTCGTTTGAATTCGAAAAGTTGCTCTTAGTTTGCATGATTCTGATGCCTTTGAGACAATTGAACAAAAGAAATAAAATGAATTTTTTAAAAGAAGTTTTAAATAAGAGTGAAGCATAACTTTTACGGAACAACTAACTGCACTTCGAAATTATTTATTGTGCATCGCTATAAGTATATCAAACTCTGTTCTTAACAAACTAAAGATAAGAAGAGAATTTTTTTTCTATTTTAAACGATCTTAACGTTCGTTATATTAATTTCTGCTTTGCTTACTCATTGTAACCGAAATAGTTTGAGCATACGTCAGATCACGAAAGTATGTTTCATTTATAAGCTTAAGAAGAAAATTCGATTTCCAGTGTTCTAATTTTAGCTCTTAAATTATTGTTCACATTTCTGATAGCAAACAAATTCAATCTTATTCCTACACTTCAGATTTTTTCTTATCATAACTAGCAAAATAGAAAGCAAATTCTTTGCCAATGGGAAGAATCTTAGTAAATAACAGTAAAAAAATCATTAATCGTAAATAATCTGGAAACCCAATCTTATTTTTAAATATTACATCAATAGCACCTCTAATCAACTTTAAAAATTAATTAAAAAACAAAGAATCGTTTTAAAATAGATCTGGAAAAAGATCTGAACGGGACAGCACATTATCGGGATGGAAAAAATTTTCGGGTCAGGACAGTATCTTAAATTCTGTTGGTAAAATTAATAAAATCTATAATTGATCATATAAATGGATGAACATATTAAGTATATTTTACGGCTTATTTAGACTTTTTTTTAACTGTAAGACAATTTTTAGACGTGAATTTTAATTAATGAAAGGATTCAGTTTATTTCAACTCAAAGTTGATAAAAATTATTTTTTAATTAAAATTAAGATATTACTATTAATAAACAAAAATTATTGGGATTCAATGGGCGGGACTGAAAATTACTTTAAACAGGATCGTACGGGACAGGACTATACATTTATACTTGCAAACTAATATTTCCAAACTATTCTACCTCTAGTTTAAATCTCAAATGTTATGAAAATAGTGGAAAGTTGTATCACCTGTTAGCTCAAAGTTTTAACCGTTTTAATTTTACTTATTCATTTTTTCAATACAATTAAATAGATTTAGATTTTTTAAAAATAAAAAATGGGTTTGAATTAAAATATTCACAGTACAGTATATTTGAGTAAAAGTTATCATTACGTATAAAACCGCAGTAATTATTGCAAATAAATGAATATTCATATAAATAAATATAAATAACTCATTTGAGTCTTGCATTAATTCCAAATTTCTTTCATTGTTTATTCAGTGAAAATTTTAATTATATCTTTAGGCAATATCTAATTGCTTCATTGAAAAATTAACATTTCAATATAATAGTTTGAATGATGCTATTATCACACTAAGAATAATTTTATTATTTTGAAAATTATCGTATTTTTTGGATAAAAGCATATTATATTAATTGATTATAAAGGAAAATAATTTTTTTAAATGTCCAAAATACAGTATAATGGATAATATGCCAAATCATTAAGTTTAATATACAGTATGTAGTGTATGTGACCCAATGTCACTACACTATTACTGTTATGTTCTAGAAGTTTCTAGAACTTAGTTACTCATAGCTTTACTTTAACATTTGTATAACAATTAGTCAATACTGTAACTTACGTTCACATATGTATTACTCGTTCTTATGTATTAACGTTTGCTTATAACACGTTTGCTTATTTTTACACGTTTGTATAACTAACGCATTGATTTCAATAAAGTATTCAATGCTTGAATTCTAACGTTTTGCTAACTGTTTATCATTGCTTATGTTTACTATTGTGTTCACTCTCGTGAACACTGTGGTCTAGCCTTCGGTGGTATCACGTGGTTCTTCGGGTCATTCTTCCTCAGCTGTTAACGTCGTACTTACCTACAGTTCCGACAACTACTGTCGCGTACACTACAATTTTCGCGCAGTAGGCAGGATATTAGACGGCGATATCTACAGCGATGTCTGGATTCCTTGGAACGATTTCCGCTTTAGACCCAAAGGCTGGCAAATTTTCGAATTACGTTACACGTCTTCAAGCCTTCTTTGCTGCCAATGCTATCAAAGAGGAACAACACGTCAACGTATTCGTATCGCTTATGGGAGAAACTATGAAGGAACTTGTGGTCAAAATGTCAACACCTGAAGACCCAATGATGAACACGTTCGCCGAATTAATTCGAATGCTTCGCGACCACAACGAGCCGCCTTCACTAGAAGTCTCCGAACGTCACACTTTCTTGTCACGTCGACAGAAAGACGGAGAGCTTTTATCGGATTTCGTTGCAGACTTTAAACGCCTATCGATTCATTGCAATTACGGAGCGTTTCAACTTCAAGTACTTCGGGACCAAGACGTCGATTATTCTTCGAACGTACAATCAACAGGTGTTGTCTGTTCTTGGAACGTTTGTCGCATCGGTTACAATCAACAATAGAACAGCTAAAGCTTCAATTGTCGTCGTTAAGTCGAAGTCGTTATCAGCACTTATGGGACGGGATATATTATCGATGTTCCCATTGGACTGGTCGATCATCTCGAAGCTACTTAACAAAGGTTTACATTTCGTTAATTCAATAACCATTAAAGACATTAACGCGCAATATCCGGCTTTATTCGCAAATGAATTGGGATGCGTAACTGGTGTCAAAGCATCCATTAAGTTACGTGAAGGTGCAATCCCTAAGTTTTGCAAGCCTCGTCGAGTTCCTTTTGAAGATTAAGATCGAAGCAGATCTTGAGCGTTTAGAAAAGCTCGGCGTTATAACAAAGGTTCTGAAGTCTGATTAGGCAGCTCCTATAGTTCTGGTACTCAAACCTGACGGATCTGTTAGTATCTGCGGAGACGTCAGTGTTACACTCAATCCATCTATTCAAACGGAATGGTATCCACTGCCATCAAATGAAGATCTTTTCTCAAAACTTGCTAACTTCAAAGTATTTTCGAAACTCGATCTTAAGGACCCTTAACTTCAAGTCGTATAAACGATAAAGCCAAAAAGCTTGTCGTCATAAACACTCATAAAGGCTTATACAGTTACAATCGAGTTCCTTTTGGCGTCAGTTTTGCTCCGGGTCTCTTTTAATTCGTAATGGAAGAGTCAGTTAAAGGTCTAAAGGGGGTTTCTGTCTTCCTTGATTACATTTTAATCGGAGGCAGAAATCAGGCTGAACACGATCGCAATCTAAATGCGTTACTTCAAAGACTTTTGGATCGTGGCATGAAAGATAAAAAGGAGAAGTGCCTAATCTCGAATTTATCAGTAGAATACTTATGATATGTAATCAATTCATCGGGGATTCGACCGCTGACTACAAAAATCGAAGCAATCCTGAAAGCTCCGAAACCAAAAGACTTAAAGGGGTTCGGAGTTTCTTAGGACTTGTAAACTACTATGGAAAGTTCATACCGGATATGTCAACCATCGCTTGTCCACTATAGGATTTACTTAAAGACATAGTCGATTGGAAATGGACATCAAAACACGATAAAGCTTTTGATCAAATGCGGACATGCCTTACTTCAAAGTCACTGCTTGTTCATTACGATTCAAGTCTTCCGTTGATCATCGAATGTGATGCTTCTGGGTTTGGAATCGGCGCTGTTCTTAGTCATCGTTTTCCAAATGGCTATGTAAAGCCTATTGCTTTCGCTTCCAGGACATTATCAGCATCTGAACGCAACTATTCTCAAATAGATAAGGAAGCGTTGGCAATTATATTCGGCGTCAAGAAGTTCCACAAGTACTTATTTTATCGACACATCGAACTCATTACTGATCACAAACCCCTTATCATGGTATTGGGGCCGAAAGGTTATATTATGTCCGTTTCTGCTTCAAGACTCCATCGTTGGGCAACATTTCTACAATCATACGATTTTGCTATTTCTTTTCGCCCAACGAAACAACATGCAAACTGCGATTATCTTTGAAGGTATCCACTACCAATTATTAACGATCCATGTTTACCTGAAGATTTATCAGCTGTGAAAACAACTATCGTTTTTATCGAAGAAGTTGACTCGTGTCCTGTTACCTATAAACAAATTCGAGAAGCAACGAAAAAAGACAAAGAACTTATCGAAGTCATCCGTCATATTCAGTCTGGTTGGCCATTCGACAAGTGTCCCAAAGCTAACTTAAAACTATTTTACAATAACCGGCAAATGCTAAGCTATAACGATGGTTGTATCATGCTTGGTCTTCGACTTATTGTTCCATCATCTCTTCGACCACGAATTCTCAAGTATTTGCATGAAAATCATACGGGAATCGTCCGTATGAAGTCAATCGCTCGAAGTTATATCTGGTGGCCCAACATCGATGCTGCGGTGGAGGAAACAGCGAAGGCTTGTTCAAAGTGCGCTGAAGTTCAAGCTTCTCCTCCAAAAGCAATTGTACATCCGTGGTCGTATCCTGAACGTCCTTGGCAGCGAATCCACATCGATTTATGTGGTCCACTGTACGGCAAGATTTGGTTAGTCGTAGTGGATGCGTATTCCAAATGGATCGAAGTCGCTCATTACCCATCAATGCCAAACTCCGAGCAAGTCATTCGTTCACTCTTTTCGATATTCTCACATTACGGTCTACCAGAAGAACTTGTTAGCGATAATGGAACTCAATTTCCTTCAACTGAGTTTTCTGAATTCTGTAATCAAAGTGGCATTCATCATCGCTTAACAGCTCCGTACCATCCTGCTTCTAATGGTGAAGCTGAACGCTTCGATCGTAAACTAAAGGATGGAATGCGATCCTTTGGACAAATGAAAGACTGGGAGTACGCCGTAAACAACTTCTTATTTAATTATCGTACCACGCCGAACACAACAACGGGAAAGACACCGATCTTAGAACCAAATGGGACTTACTTCGGAACAGTCATCGAAGTTATGTTCAGAACGCTCAACAGAGAAGTCGGATTTTAGTCCAAGCCAACAAGAAGTTTCATTGTTGGTGATCCTGTCTGGATACGTGACTTTAGACCTAATCATAACAAGTAGATTCAAGGCTCTATACCTGAAGTTCTTGGTCCTCGTAATTATAAAGTCTCAACTACACTTGGAGTTCTTAAACGTCATTTGAATCAATTAAGGAAACGATTGCTGGATCTAAACATTGAACAATCAAACGAACAGTTAGATACTACTACCACTGAATCAACAACTGAATCAACTGAAGAATACGAATCTCCAGATTAATCAAAATCTTACGATGTTGAAGATATAACACCTTGTGCTTCGGACGAATCAATCGATACTCCTGATACTTCATCTGAGCAAATTCAGCCGCTTAGACGAGGTTCAAGGAATCGGAAGCTACAAATCGTTATCATCCGACGTCATAACTGCAGTGGAGGAATGTAGTGTATGTGACCTCAAGTCAGTACACTATTACTGTTCAGTTCTAGTATTTTCTAGAACTGATATTACTCATAGCATTACGATATCAATTGTATAACTTTAGTCATTATAATAACTTATGTTCACTACTGTATTAAACGTTTACTTATTATACACGTTTATATAACTAATGCATTGATCAATAAAGTATATTCAATTGCTTGATAGCTAACGTTTTAATTAACTGATTAATAGACTATGTTTTACATTGTGTTCACTCTCGTGAACATTGTAGTCTAGCCTTCGGTGGTATCACGTGGTTCTTCGCGGTATTCTTCCTCAGCTGTCTTCGTCGTTACTAATCTACAGATACGACAACTACTGTCGCGTACACTACAGAAACTACAAAATAGTGGTTTAAACCATCAAATATACTTGATTTAATTAGAAAAATGTTTAAACCATAGTATATTTATAATCGCTGTATAAATTGCTGTTTAAATCGAAGCGCCACCAACTTTAATCTTATCACAAATCATATCATATTATATTAGGATTATTTATGTTTTGTTATTACAAAAATAAAAATAGTTAATACGAGTCATTTTTTATTACGAATTCAATACATTTTATGTATATGGGATTTTAATTCATGTGATTTCACAAACTTTATGTCACAATCAATATAATTACATTTATATTGCTTATATCCCATATAACGCTTTATGTGTTTGATGAGGTTTCCTATATTACTACACTTCTCACATTTTTCGAAATCAAACACAAATAATGTTTGTTTTGTATGTATTAGACTCCCAAACAGGCCTCTGATTTGTCGGGCCCCCGCGAGCACCCGACTATTTCTTCGGTCCGGGTTCATTCTTAAATTATAAAATTGTCTGGTTGGGCAGAGCCTTGATTTAGATATTTCAAGGCCCGACACAGCCATTTATTTTTAGTTTTTACTAATAAATTTTGTTTTGTAAATAAAATTTTTTACGCCTATACATTATTAACATTAAAACATCTTTATTAAAGGAAATAAAACTTTAAAGAGATTGACTAAAACATTTGATAAAATATTATAGATTTGCAAAGAAGTTTAATAATAATACTAAACCTAGCTTTTATGATTCGATTAGAAATTATTTTATTCATCTTTATGCTATCGATTAAATTTTAAAAAATTCTTAAAATATTTTACATTTTTTAACACAACATACATTATTTTCTTTATCCACCTCATTTCACTAATTTTTATTTTGTTTCCTTTAAGATGAAAATAATTCATGTAATAGCTTTCATCGATTTAACAAAAATTACATCTTTATGCATTCTATAAATTTTTTCATACGAATTTTATGTTTAAAGCCGAATTAGCGGGAACTGCTGGAGGGTGTGACGGGAAAGCTAATTTTAACTTTACGGGAGCGGGTAAAGCGGGAATTGAGTAAAATGTTTTGTGAGGGAGTTGTAGGCAAAAATTATAAAAAATTCGACCTCTAATTATTAGATTACAGAAACATTGCTTCAATTACTCAAAGGTATTTTCTCTTATTTAATTAAATATTATGAGCAAATAAAAAGTATAAATA
>JAQGAW010000987.1:0-22327 GCA_034698025.1 Phthiracarus crinitus | reverse complement strand
TCGATTGCAGTGTTTCCATAAGTTGTTCTTTCGTTAACTATTAATATGAAACTTTTTAAAGCTATGTAATTTAATAATATTCCGCCAATAATTTTTCTATAATCATTTTTAAAATCGCCAACTATAACTACGTTCCAAATACCAACATTTTCAAGAAATTTATCCAGATTTTCAATTAAGGAATATATATATATTGTTTTTTTGCGAGTTATATATCAATAAAATGATCACATTATCGATAAAGAAAGCAATATATTCCGTATGCTCATTGATGGAAGTGTTTAAAAATTTGAATAAAAACTTTCCAAATAGTTTTATGTAGACTACGCTACCTGATGCTGTACCAAGAGATGAAGTTTTTATGCCAGGAATAACGCGAAATCCGTAAACTCAAATCTGTCAAACTATTATGTCCAACATTCTACAAACATCATTATATCAGCAGCAATATTGTTCGGATCATATCGGATATCTTCATTATGCTTACCAGGCGATTGAACGTTATGATAGACTATTTTTATTCCATTGTTACAACTTTCGTATAAATAATGATATTTGTAATTTATAGCAGCGTCTCTCCTTAATTGTAATAACTCCGTCTCTACTAAAACAACAGTAGGAGTTTTGGTTGGTTGCTCATCAAAAAACAGTCAATCAGCAAATCTCGATCGACTTAATGCGACATATACTTCAGATCCTAACATTTTTCTAGATAGTTTTACCACAACACTATTAAAACTCTGGCCTTGAGCTTTATAAATTGTTAAAGCTTCTGCGGGTACAATAGGAAACTGAGATCTAGATAAACATTCAATTTGCTTACGCATTGGCGCTATTTAATTTGCAATCATTTCAATTAGAGTCCACAAGAATTCGTAATTATTTCGTTTAATCAAATTAAAATACTTTGATCTCACCGATGATCCAACGTTTGTATCAAAAAATTTAACCCAAAGTCGAACAGGCTTTCTAAAAACACATTCAATTTTCATTTGGACAACATTCGTTCAATTTACTAGTCCAAATTAATTGTTAGCAAATACCATTTCATAAATAAAACTTTTCAACAAGTAAATATATTCATCTTAAAACCTAAAGACAAGAAAAAAAATTAAAACTTATAATAGATTTCCTTTGTGTCGCAATATAGTTTTAATTAAATGAATTAAAAATTTTGAATAAACGATTCAAACTGAATTAAATAAAGATAAAACTAAATAACTTACACTTAGATTGTATATATTAAAAAATATTTTATATATAAATGATATCATGTAAAATTATTAAATTGAGTTGCATTTTTTGGGTTAAACGTAAAAATAAATCAAATCTAGAATCGTTAAACTTTACATTTTTAATTTTAGGTTTCTTTTATTTTATAGTAGTGTTGATTTTACTTTTGAAAACAAAAGTAAAAGTAATGAATTTTTTTAATTTTACTTTTGTTTGAAATAAAAGTAAATGAAAGTAAAATTAAAAATTTTGTTAAAAGAAAAGAAAAAGAAAAATAAAATGTAAAATAGTTCAAAAAGAAAAAGTAAAAGAAAAGTAAAAATAAAGTTTTTGTAAAAAGCAAAAGTAAAATTAAAAAGTGAAAGAAAAACAACTCGCATTGAATTTAACATTAAAAGTAAAAGTAAAGTAAAATTAAAAATTATGTATAAAGAAAAATTAAAAGAAAATTAAAATTAAAAATAAAAGAAAAAGTAAAATAAAAGTGAAATTAAAATTTAATTGTGAATCTAGTCATCAGATTATTACTGTTGATACGCGTTTATTATATTCAATAAATTCTAATTAACAATTTTTTGATGTTTATTTGACTATTACGTAAACAGAACTAGATTATTGTTTATTTTGAATCATAATATTCAATATACCTATTGAATTACATTTAACATCAATGTATTATAATGATATTAATAATTTACAGTAAAAGTATAAAATTGAATAAATTTAGTTATAGAATTTGTATTTAAAATAAAATATTGTAGTGACCGAGTAGTCACACCTCTATTCTGTACTGATTACTTAGAACAGTAGTTAATATTAGCTTGTATTACGTTTGATTATACGTTATCATATTCACATATTTGGTTACTCATAACTTAAACTTAGTACTAAATTAGTCTAATTTAAGCCTTAACGAGCATTGCTACTCATTCCTATGTTTACTCTCAACACGTGTACATCTTATAGTTATATTAATACATTTATTGTATTGTTAAACCTTATTCTAGAGTTAATAAAGTTCTTTGTTTATGTGTTAATTTAAATACGGTGTTACCGATATCACCCACTCAGCGATACTGTGACCATTGTCGCTAAACTTGGCGCAGTCGGCAGGATTTAGATATCAACAGCACTGCATTAACTCTTAAACGAAGACGCTGTTTAGCGCTAACATGGAGTCAACATATACATTGCCTATCGATAAGTATGATGGACTCAATAAAACTAATACAGAAAAGAATTGGTTCAATCATGCGTCCATTGTCAAGCCAGCATCGATGACCACCGATCAAAGCAAAATTATAGCAATAGCAACACGACTAAGCGGTACAGCAGCCGAATATTTTGCTCAACATATTGCACCACAACTTACTACAATCACTTTAGCCGAAGTAGAGCGCTCTTTTGTATCTCGATTTGACTCACAATTGGTCGCACCGACAATTGCATCACGAAAAAAGCGCTTTATTCCGTCTGAAGGCATGCAAGAATACTATCGACAAAAGATGGATATTCTCGGCAGAACTGCATTAAGCGACGCACATAAAGTCGATGAGCTCACGGATGGAATTCCAGTCAATCTCCAGACAATCATGTACTCATCACAGGTCAACACGCCTCAAGCATGGATTGAAGTCGCACTCAAATTAGAAATGAATACACAAATCATGAAGACAGCACTGTATTCTCCATCTAATAAACTGTACAAACCGAGTACTCGAAACACAACGAACACAACGTATAATCAAACCACTAAAGGAAATCGAACACAAAGTCAGCGAAAGCCTCCATACACATGTGAGATATGCCAGAAGTTAGGACTAGAAGAATGGCATTGGCATAATGAATGTCCTATTCGTAGCAACAGAAGCAGGAAATCTAGTACTAGTTCTGATTCTGATGCTCAAACACACGTATCAGCAAATACTGCAGCCATTGTTAAACAAAACAAATTTAATAAAAATAGGGATTTGTTTCAAAAAATAGTCTCCTATCGACAAAAAAAGGATTCCTATCTTCTAAAAATCATTATTTAAATGACTCCTATCTGGCTTAATATGGGCTAAAATGGATTTAAAATGGCCGATTCATGACTTCCATATAAATATATAATTTCGAATCAAGAATTTAAATTTTATGGTCTCTTTTAAGGCCATATTTCATTTTCGCATGTGAGTGTCACTAGTTTTAAAGTTCAGTTCAATAATATTATCCACTGATGTGTTGATAAAGTTGTGGCTCTGTTATAGTGAATTATTTTGTTGAATGTTCAATATATTCTGTTATAAATTTTAAATGGAAATAATATTGTTATATAATAAGACGAATACGATATTCTTATTTTAGTCTAAACTTTCATTATATATGTTTCAGTTTTAGTTTGCGGAAATTTTGTTCCATTAACGGTATCTATTAAATCATTTAATTCATGTTCTTTTGTTCCGAAAAGATAACAGTCTTTAATTAACAAAATAATGAAAATATACTCAATTAAATTGATTAACCATTCGAAAAATGTTAAGTATGTCATAATAAAAGAAATCATAAAAATTGTCAATTTATTATTTAGCTTTTAGTTTACTTCTCATTATGACTGTTTTATAATCATTGATTTCTTCAATAAGCGATTTATCCATTATCGTATATATATAAAATTCAAAATGTTTGTATGTACTTCCCTTAATAGGCTCCTCCCCTGGGGGCCTCAACCCTTCGATACCTATATAAATAGGTCCAGTTCAATGAGAAAAGATCATATGGATGGGTTTGGATGGAGTAGGTCCCCCTTAGTGGGGTCGAGGTGGGAAAAAATTCAAAGTGGGGTCGGGGTAGGGTCAGGGTTGGTCTTAGTGGGTAGGGTGGTGGGTCGGATGGGGGTGGTGGTTCGGGTCGTGGGTCGAGTCGGGTCGATATCAGTTCTCTTATAATAATACAACTATTCAAGGTTAAAACTTTGTTTATCGCATTACCTTTAGGCTTAAACAGAAAATTTCAATATATTCAATTTATTTTTGTAATATGATGATTAACTTTAATATTTTTTCAAAAATTGTTTGATTCTGTTTCAAAAAAACTAAATGTCACAGATATTGAGGAAAGTGTTTTACATTATATTAACGTACTTATTATCGATTATACATAATTTACATTAATATATTAATTTATTTTAAAGTCAAATATGATAATTAAATATTTTAGCGCAATATATTTTGAAATATCATTAACAATTCTTTTATTTTACAAAAAACAATTTTGATTTGAATAATTCAGCATAACCTAATAAAATTTCATAAATTAAAAGAAATTGTCATGAAAAAATTATATTCTAAATTTCATTTCAAATATTCGTGTTAATCATACTAAAGTAAATGCTTTAATTTTTTTTAAAATGTTATTTTCAATATTCAAGTAAAGAAATGTATCTAAATTCAAAAAATAACGAAATAGATTTGTATCTGCAGATAATGTCTTATAATATCGAAAAATATTGAAATAGAATGGCATCTGCCGAAAATTTCTAATAATGTCGTAAAATAATCTAATAGAATGGTTTCAGCCATTAATGTCAAAAAATATCAAAAATTTACTAAATATTATGTCAGATATTATGACTGTATTTATCTTGTTTTATTTTGAACTTAATTTCTTATTTTTTAAAAAACTTAAAAATTTTTGACTTAAACTTTTTGAAAGATTTTAGTTAAAAAATGTCATAATATCAAAAATTCCTCGATGTCGACGAAAAATTTTCGACGTTTCAGATTTTTCGATGTATGGATGATAGTATTATGAGATATAGGGCAACAAATCAATAATGGCATTCACATAGTTATTGTGTGCCACTAAAGACCAGTGAAAAAACATTTGTAATATATCTCATTACTAGAGCCTCAAAATAATAGCATTTATTACATATCAAATTAGCGCTATAAATAGCTCTAAAAATTGATCAAAATAGCATTAAAATTAGCATTTACTTTAAATAGAAATTTTCAATAAATCAATGAATAACTATTATTAAGAAAATAAATTTGAAAATTTTATAAAATAAATATTTTGTTTATGGAATTTTCTTGATAATTTTTAAATAAATTTTATGGGGTTCGCAAAAATCATCAGATTTATACGACAATTTTATCTATTTTTTGGGAAAATTGCATTTAAATAAGCATTATAGCAATTATAGCATTTATAGCAATAATCATTAAAAATAGCAAATATTGCAATAATAAATGGAGTTTAAACGACTCCTGTTTATATGATTCGTAAGCATACAAACATAAAGGCTTAGCTTATAAAAACTTTTAGGATAAACAGTGTTCTCGTTTGTTCTGAAAATACACGTAACGATAACATAACGCGTAAATCGCACACGCATTGAACATCGATTATGGTATACGATGAAACCTTTGACGAATTAGGACAGCGATTTAGGTTCGTATCACTCTTCCGACTGTGAGCGTTGTGTTGAGTTCGAGGCCAACGAATGTTGATATCAACGCGAGCTTTTAGAGATATATCTTGAAATTCGAAATTACTGAGAAAAAGCCGTTACATTTTCGCGGACAGCTGTACAACGTGTCTGGTTTCGGTTGTGATGCGTTCATCAGCGGAGATGGATCTGATCACAAGAAACCGATATTGCGTTCGACATTACTCACTAGAGTAAACTGAAAGTATTGAATGCGTGTGAGTTTATAGAGCAGACCACGAAATAATCGATAAAATAAGTAAAAATCCATGTCTGATCTCACGCTGCTTTCGTTTGGCTCGCGTCACCTTTCGATTCCTACGCGTGGTTCACGAGTCAGCCGATTGACGCTCACTGACAGCAATCCGTTATCAATTTGTCGGATCACAAAAACAAAAACATTTGGATCAACGGAAGCCACATAATGGTGCTTTGGTTTTATGGAGAGTTTGGATTTTGGTGAAAAGTGATCCACGAGCTCAACGCAGACATCGCGGATCTCGACGCCACGACCGATGGTCAGGCAGTGGACCGAAATTCGATTCCGGGTTATGAAGCTATAGAGAACTCTCATATCGATAATTAATGTTTCTCTACGCCTACGCATAATTTTTTTATCGTATTTAATTATAAATTAAACATCGCTTCGATTTTGTGTATTCGCACTAAATTTTTTAATAATAAAGAAAAATCGGATGTTATCCACTTTATGCTCCGTATTGTTGTAAAAAGTAGTAAAAAAATCTTATTTAAGAATTAAATACACAACAATAAAAGTTCTGCGCGAATAGTACAGTAAGCAACGCTAATAGCATTCAAAAATGTTTCAAACGGTTTAAGTTATTTAAATTTACTTCTTTTGTTGGTTTGTATTGGTTTTATCGTTTTGATTGTTTGTTCGTTTTAATTGATTTAGTTTAGTGTTATGGTTCGGTTTAGTTCGGTTTGTTAGGTTTTTTGGTTTAGTTTTGGTTCATTTTAGGGTCGGTTAAGATTCAATTTGTTAGGATTGGTTCGGTTTAATTTCAGTTTAGGTTATTATTGGTTGTTTAATTTCGGTTTAGGTTCGTTTTGTTTGGTTTGGTTTTAGTTTCGGTTTATGATCGTTTTAGGTTCGGTTTATTTCGGTTTATTTTTGGTATAAGTTCGGTTCGGTTCGGTTCTGTTCTGTTTGGTTTGGTTAAGGCGTACTGTTAACATTTATATAGCGTAAGATATTTAATTTACTTGTATTATTGTATAAACAATTCATTTTTGTTTTTTAAAAATTTTTCCAACAATACGGAGCGTAAAGTGGACAACAACCAAAATATGTAATTCTACTTGATTGAACTTCGTTTGATTTTAACTTACATTATTTCTTATTGTGTTTTTATAAATAAATTTATTATAATAACATTTTTATTTCTTTATATATTTATATTTTAACATTTAACGGTATTTTTTATTCTAGACTTTGTAAATTATTAGTGACATAACATTATATAAATTAAATTTAGTTTTAACTTAATTTTAAAATCAACTATTAAATCAATTAAGTAATATAAAATTGATTTAAAATAGTAACTGTTCTAATAAGTGTTATATAATTCTTACTTATTATAAATCTCACCTGAATCCAATATCTTTTTTACTTTATCCATTATCTTCTTAACTGAATATTTTGTCAATAGAAATTACAGTTGATATTGGAGTGCATATTAAGCTTTCGATTATAAGATCATCTTATTATTAGTATACTATAATTTTCTTAGAATAATAAAAATTAAATTTAACAAAAAGGTAGAAGTTATTAAACAATATCCAATAAATATTTTAAACAAGTTGAAAATTTATATACTAATAAAATCTAATAAAATATTTAAATTATTTCAAAAAAAGAATTTAATGTTTTATATTAGAATAAGTTTATAAAATTACTTAATTATATCTAATTACTAGAGACGATAAATTCATCAGTTAAAATGAATAATTTCAGGAAGGAAAAAGGAAAAAAAACTTAAATTTCAGAATTATTCAGTAAAACAGTAAATTATACCAGTTTTGGCTCAATTTTAAATGGTTACAAAAACTCTATAGTTTTAATGGACAATTTTATCACATCTTACCATAAAAATTTCAAATTTTATTATCCTAAATTCAATAAGCCTTGGAAAGTGGGTCATTTTTAAACTTTTTGGGAGAAAAAAAATAACTCTTCTACCGTTAGGGATATAAATTGATACAGTAATGGATATTACACTTCTTGAGACATCTTGATCTAACTAGTGTAAATAAAAAAAATTTGTTTCTGACTATGAAATGGACAAAGTTAATGATTATGAGCATGATGATGAAGATGAGTAGGAAGAGTTTGATATTCAACTTGATACTGCAGAATTTTTAGAAAATTTTATGATGAATGATTACATTTTATATATTATTAAATAAAGAAACCTAACGCCGTTATAATTAATCAAACATTTAAAGGTTTTACTAGTAATTTAGATAGGATTAATACTGTTTATAATGTTGTGGCTAGACCATCACTCATATTTCTTATATAAGTATCTGCATATATAAGATATCATTAATCTATATACTAATTTATCTAATGATTTATTAATTTAAATAAACAAATAATGCTTTAAAGAAGCGGAGGATATTTATTCATTTATTTTTCACTATTTAGAAAATAAATTATAAGAAACTGCGGCTGATGAACTAAAAGTTTCAGCAAAATTGATAAATAGATGTGCTATACTAGAACAGGGTGATAATGATTTCATTGACATTAATTTAGATAATGAAAGTGATCTCGAAGATAATATTAAAGTAATGTTAAAATGCATATTAGAATTAATGAGAATAGAAAATTTAGTTTTACCTGTAAATGTTTTTGAAAAAATTCTATTATAATATATTAACAAAATTCGTGATAACATCTGTATATTTATAACCATATTTAATAAAAATATTTAAAATATATATTTTACATGTATAATAAATTAAATAATATTTAATGAAATTTATCACAAATATTTTTAAAAAATTATTTAAATTTAAAATAAAATTTAATAATTTATTATATGTAAATCATAAAGATTAATCAAATTAAAATTTTTAAATCTAGATTTTCCTCATTTAATTACTCAATAATTTCCAACTAGCTAATTATGTATAAATAACTCATTATATTTTCATTTATATATTTTAGAAAAAATTATAAACTGCAATTTTATATATCATAATAATTTACTAATAGAATAAAATATTTAAATGTATTATATTTGGGTAAAAGCATCTGAGTTTCTTATAAATTTTACATAAATATTTTATAAATTCGAATTTAATTTATAAATTATATATTCATTTTATTATTTAATTTTTATATATTCTTTATTTTATATAATTTTTAAAACAATTACATATAAGAATTAGTTCAAATAATAAATTTAATGCTACTTTTTATTGAATTTCTTATTACGGTATCATTTATTTTGAAAATTACTATCATTTGGTTAGTTCCAATCTTAAGTTAATATTAAAACATAAATATTCAAAATATATAAAACATTTCAATATAAACTTTAATATAATTTTATGAATGAAAAAAGTGCTTAATTTGCTGTTATTCATTAAATAGTATGCTATTTTTAAATTGTTTGCTTTAATGCATATTAAGATAATGTGTTTAACTAATCAATTATTGCAAGTATAATGAAAATTTAGAAATAATTGTAGTGAATCACAGAAATGAAAATTATTTTTCTTGCATCGATATTTGCAAAGTGTTTATTTAAAAATATGAAAATATGATCAAGTGTTAGTTTATGAGTACTAATGATCAGATGTTCATAGAGGGAAAACAATGGCGGACAAATAAACTATAAATTTTAATGATTGTAATGGAAACATATCAAATGAAGAATTCATCAATAGGCTTGATAATGCTTTTTATCCACCATTGTTTTCTCGCTGTTAACATATCTGCGAATGACAATATACACGTATACTATGAGCCATACAATTTTAAAATACCATTCTCAGTGCTTTTATAAATCTTATTATTTAATTGTTTTAAATTTAAAAGATTTAAAAGATTTAAAAAATTTATCTAGAAATTCAGGAAAACGATATAAATATTTATTATGGGATTTTAAAATTGATTAAATAATTTAATTTCAATCTAACTTTGATTTTTTATTTTAGTGAAAATTTAAATTGTATATTACCCTAAATGTAACGGAAGTTATATTTTGAATATAATGTTCATATATGTACACAAAAATATTAAATATTATATTTATTATTTTAATATAGCAGCAAAAAAATCTTCATACAAATATTAATTTTTTATACATTATTGAAAATAGATCAACGTTTTAATCAATTTAAAATATAGTTATTAAGCTTAATTTTACATAATTTTGCATTAATACTTAAAAATAATTAAAATAAATAAGTAATGCCTGACAGATTCCAATAAATAATTTATAATTTTATTAAACAAATGATAAATTAGTTAGTCATGTTAAATTACAGTTTTTAAAATTCTCAGCTTTGACGTTCTATACTTTGCTCTTCGTATTGTTGTATAAATAAGAAAAAAATTTCAATTAAGAATTTAATTCACAACAATAAATGTACTGCACGAATAGTAAAGTAAGCAAAGAAACTAGCATTAAAAAATGTTTCAAACGGTTTATGTTATTTAACTTTAAGCTTTTTGTTAGTTTGGATTTGTTTTATTGCTTTGATTGTTTGTTCAATTTAATTGATTTAATTTAGTGTTTTGCTTAGGTTCGGTTCTGTTTGTTATGTTTTTTTTGTTTAGTTTCGCTTTGATCGGTTAAGTTTCGTTTTACGTTCTGTTTATTAGAATTGTTTCGGGATAATTTCGGTTTATGTTCGGTTTTGGATAGGTTTAGGATCAGGATTTTTTATTATAGGAATGATTTTTTAAAAATTCATTGTTAAAAAAATTTATTGTTTCAAAAGTTCATAGATATAATAATTTGCTGCAAAAACCGCTATTTCGAAGTTTCATTTTTTGATGAAACATGTATAAACAAAAAAAATAGAATAAATATCTATTAATATGAAAATATATGCTGTGAATTGTACAATTTAATTGTAGGCTTTTTAGCTTATTTTGATACCTGATTTCTTAATACTCGAAAATGTATAAATATTGCACTCGGATTGAAAATATTAAATTATATAAAGTTTTAAATTTAAGTTTTTATTCAAAAATATAATTTCATAAAAAGTGTTTCACTGCACGCAAAAATAACTCTTCAATAATACTTGATAAATGATTGACAGTAAGTCATTCGATAAGAAGTTTTATTTTGAAATTTATAAACGGACAATAAACTAACATTGCCTTAATTATTCTCATATTTGAATATTATTAAACAGTTTAAACTGAAAAATAACTTCATTTAATTATATTGTTAGAGATTAACGTTTTCATAACATAAAAGAATTTTATCATCTTTTTAAAACCATAATGATTTATTTATTTTGCCGCTACAACGATAATATTTATTTATTCAATTTTTAATTACTATTAAATAGTGTTGCTTTAATTTTTAATTTTGACTCTTACTTTTTTTATTCTATATTTTATAATTTAATCTGTATTGTACTTTTGCTATTATTTTTAAATCTAGTTTTAATTGTATTTAGCTTTCGATTTTTTGAAAAAATTTCATTTCAATTGTATTTTACTTTTGCTTCAAGAGAAAGTTAAATTGAAATATTTATTTATTTTTGAATTTTTAGGTCGCTTTTCAATATTGTTGTTTTCAAAAATTTTCAAAAATCAAAATTATTTTAAATTTTGATTTTGATATTATAATCGAAATCATATCAAAATTAAAAATTTTAAAAAATCAAAAATAAAATCAAATATAAATAGGACAATATCATAAAATCAATATCAAAATAAAATCAAAATGAAAACATTTCACAAAACTAAAATCAAAATCATATTTAAAATAAAAATATTTTTGAAAACTAAAATCAATTTAAAAACTGTTTTATTTTAAAAATTTTCAATATTTATTTAATTTTGATTTTAGTTTCCAATATATTTAAATTTTGATTTAATTTTGATTTTGGTTTTAGAAAATTTTTTCAATTTAATATGATTTTGATTTTTGTTTTTAAATATATTTTAGAATGATTTACTTTTAATTTTGATTTCGTATTTTATTTTTTATTTTTCAGTTAAAAATCAAAATTAAAACTAAATCAAATTCACAAAGTCGAAATCGAAACAAAATTACTTTTCCTTGTAAAATTCAATATCAGATGCTAATTAATTTGTATTTTTTTACTTTTACTAAAAAATGACTAATTTTTGTTTAAAAAATTTGAAATTAGTTAAAAATTTTAAAAATAGTTCTTTATTTTTAAAATCGTTTAACTCGTTTGATTACTTTACTTAAATTTAAATAATTTTGGTTTTATAGTGTTTATTAAATTGTTTTTATATGAATTATATTTATTTTTAGCAATCGTTAATTAACGATTTTCAAAGCAATAATAATTATTTTTAATCATCTGACTTTGTTAAAGCTAATGCAAAACAAGTCTGTATAGTTTATTTAAAGGTATTTAATTTTTTATAATTATTATGTGTTTTATGATAATGATTTTAATATTCCATAAATTATTTTAATGGTCATCTGAAAATAAGCTTTACATTAAGAAAATTAATATATATTGAATTTATTTTAAATATCACTTTCATTATTATTTAAAAAAAGAAGCAAAACTAGGTATTTTAATTTTTAATTTAAAATAGAAAACTTTAAATAATTTTGATTAAATAAGAGATATTTTTAAAAGCATTATCATTTCTATATTGCAAGAAAAATGATTATATAAACAAATATTTAAAACTGAATTTTTATCTGAAATTAATCATTTAATATAAATTCATTTGCCAGTTTACTTAATATATATTAAGAGAAATTTTATATTTTATTAAATTAATTTTATTTTCATTAAGTTATTATAAATTTTCAATACAAAAAACTTAATCGTGATTAAAATGGAAAGTATGTAAATTCTCTTTATTTTTAATTAAAATATTTAATTTTTAGCTAATTATATTACTAAATACTAATACGTTAAATTTTTTAAATCAAAATGAGATTAAAAACATAGGATAAGACTTTTAAATAAATAAAATTTTACTGGAATATTTTCTTTTATATTGATAACAAATTGATTAACAAATCTTAGAGTATTTTTAATGGTTGTAAAAAATAAAATATAAAAAATTAAATTATAAAACATTTTTAAAAATTTCTATTTAAATTAAACAAAATTATTAAAAGCAAAAAATAAAAATGTTTTTTATAACCGCTAAATTTTTTAAATTTATGAATAAATTATATTTTATTTTGAATTCAAACTTTAAATTAAACCTAAAATATATTCAAAATAAAATAAAATATGATGAAGTTATTTTCATATAAACAATAATACAATGATGACCAATGTATAAAAAGTAAAATTTATATATAAATATATTTGAATAAAACTTTAATAATTTTAATTTTCTGTTTAAAAAATGATGAATATTTAAAATAAATGACCGTTTTATATCGCATCCATATTATTAATAATGAAAATTTCATTCAAATTAATAAAATTTCTTGTATATTATTTTGCAGTTCTTATACTATTAAACTAATTTGATTTATAATAGGTTTGTTTTAATTCACTTTTATGCTAAAGGAGCTATTGGATTTGCAATGTATGTCCGTCTGTCTGTCTGTTTGTAGACACACTAGCTCGACCATAGTAATCAGCACGTAATGTAAAATTGTTTTCTTTATATTTATTAAGGTATTTATAATATATGTCCTAATAATATGCTTAAAATGAACTATAAAAATCTTAAAAACAGCCAAAATGGCTTTAAAATTGATAAAAAAGAAGTACATATGGGCTCAAAATAGGACAAAAATGGGTCTAAAAACGCTAAAAATGAACTTTATGTTAGAAGAATTGGCATTAAAATAGTCAAATATCTATTAAATAATGATACAAATACCATAATTTTGGGTGAAATATTGTTCAAAATAACTTTATTAAAACTATTTCGAGTAAAAACCAATCACTCGCGTAATTATATTTGCTTATCTAATACTTTTAAATATCCGTTTGACAACAATTTAATTGATGTTAACTCTACAAAAGAAATAGACAACTGAATCAAAAAACTTAAAACACTTACTGAAGTACTTTTTTACAACACTATAATTTAAAGTTATAAATTATTTCCTATAAAACAATAAACAGTGAAATTTTATTTCCCGGACACCCTCACAAACAAATCATTAAAATTTAGATTTAAAACTCTATTATAGTTTTATTATAGGGTATCATTTATTTATAATAACGGAAATTCAATAATTTAATCATTTAATCATTTAAGACTTGTTTTTGAGATACAGACTAGATTATAACTTTGTATAAAATTATAAAATTGAACATAACAAAAAAGTACCATTCTTCTAGCTATAACGGTTACCGAAATAAGTGTACCACGTAACCACTAAAAAGTTTAAAAGTAATTTTCTAAAAATTTTAGTGGCGTACCCTATTGAGATTTTTGTGTATGTCAAGCCGAGAGTATTCGAACTGCACAAGAAAGCTAATATAAATAAATTCGTTGATGAATTATTTACAAAAGAATTTATTCGAAAGTCGACGAGTCCTAAGACTCACCTGTGACTCTAGCTCTTAAGAAAGACGGTTCATATAGATTTTGCGTAAACTATCAAATGCTAAATGAAATAACAATAACAGATCCAACACCGTTACCATTAATACAAGACATCATTGATAATATTGTACACTCAAAGATTTTCAGTAAAATGGATATCCAGTGGTGTTACTGGCATTTTCCAGTACATCCAAACGATATCGAAAAGACAGCATTCAGCACTCAAGATGGACATTATGAGTGGATTGTTATGCCGTTTGGTTGGAAGAATCAGCCAACTGTATACAATCGGATTTTACAGAAAGCACTCGAAGACATTCGGAAATGGAATTTTTGGGTTATGTTGTGGGTAACGGAAGAATTAAACCACATCCAGCTAAAGTTAAAGCTATCATCGATTATCCAAAGCCAACAAATCAAAAAATTTTACATAGATTTGTTGGGTTAATGGGTTACCTTAGAAAGTTTATCAGATATTTGCGGATAAAGGAATGCCGTTATATTACTTACTTCGTAATAAGGTGCCATTCAATTGGAACGAAGAACAACAAAACAGTTTTGAATCATTAAACGCTGATATAGTATCGGAACCTGTTTTAAAGATATTTGATCCAAAGCTTAGTACAGAACAACATACGGACGCAAGTACTGTAGGCATTTCTGGTATTCTATATCAGGACAAACATCCAGTAGCATTCTATAGCAGAAGATTACGTGACACAGAATCACGATAAACTGTAACTGAATTAGAATGTATGGCATTAGTAAACCCTATCAAATACTTCAATGCTTATTTAGACGGAACTGACTTTAAAGTAATCACTGACCATAAAGCATTGAAATGGTTACTAAATTTCAAAAGTAGTCATAAACGTTTATATCGTTTATCTAATACTTTAAGTCAATAATCGTTTACTGTTGAACATAGAGAAGGCTCAAGAATGGAACACGTGGACGCATTTTCACGTGCACCAATTGAATCAGCACTAACATCAACAAGTTTTAAAAACGAAACGTTAACGATAGAAACAATCAAAGAATGGCAAAAGAAAGCAAATTTACAAATATCTAAACAGTTTGAATTGAAAGATAAAATTCTTGAATTATAAAAACAATATAAACAATATTTCAAACATGTAATACCGAAACAATTTGTAAATGACTTCATGCTAATCAATTACGAAAATGCAGGACACCCAGGAGTGAAACGAACAATCAGTAATATTAGGCAAAAGTATTTTTAGAATAATATGTTAGCAGATATTAAAACATGTAATACATACCAACTTATAAAACCTAGCAATTATCCAACATATGACCATTGACTCCATTTGTCACACCTAACACGCCATATGAATTGTGGGCTATGGACAAAGTTGTTATGGGTTCGTCGGCCAGAAATACTAAAGCTAAATACATTCATGTATTGATTGATCACCATTCACGCTATGTTTGGGCTAAAGCTACAAAGACAAATACCACTCAAGTTATTATCGAAATGATTAAACCTATTTTAGATAAGCAAAAGCCTAATCTGATAATGGAAAGAATTTTAAAAGCAAAGTATTAAAGCGATTCCTCGTTGGATACAACATTAAGCAAAGCTTTACTAACACTTATCGTCCACAGACAAATGGATGTAATGAAAAAGTTAACGATACTATTGTTAATGGAATTCGTAGGGCAATTCTAGATAAACCAAACCTAAAATGGTCTTCTGTTTTAAGCGATGTCATTACAAATTACAACAATACTATTCATACCGTAACCGGTTTCACACCAAATCAGTTAATGTTTGGAACTGAGTTACCACAACAAGTAGATGTTGATACAGCTCGACAAACAGCTACAAATAAAAGCAATAAGTTAAGAATTATGTAAACAGAAACATGACATTAAACACCCTATGCTAACATTAAACATTATTGCAACCGTTAAAAGACGTATACCAGTAAACTTACAAACGAATAACAAATTAACTCCGCGTTTTGAAGGTCCATTTAAAGTTATCAGAAGCTTTAATAAAGCACTAATTGTTTATTCGCAATCAAGTAATGTTTCCAGGATTACATATTACTTCAAAATATTTTTAAAAATTTATTATGCTAATTAAGATCAAATTTTTTGAAAAATTATAAAATTTAAATAAAATCTTTGTACCGTTTATGTTGGATTATTCCTTTTATCTTTTTAAATAAAATTGAAAATAAGTCACCATTCACCCAATATTATAATCGATGTATATGTAATATGTTTGATTATTTGTTTATTTACAATAATATACAGTTTATAAAATTATTTTCAAAATTAAGCTAATTAATAGATTAAGAAATATTTATACAAAATATGAAATTTGCTTATTAGTTTACAATTGTTATAGACATATTGCTATAAAATTAAAGATATATGCACATACGAAACATCTGATTCTTTTCGCGGATTAAACACTACTACTGATTAATAAAATTAGTTTTAATTGATCTTTATATTTGTTTATAAAATTAAATATATAAATCATTATTGATTTTATTTTGGTTAAATTATTTAGCAAACAAATATTATCTAAATCTTATATATATAGAGAATCAAAAT
Organism: Phthiracarus crinitus; assembly: GCA_034698025.1. NCBI lineage: Eukaryota > Metazoa > Arthropoda > Arachnida > Sarcoptiformes > Phthiracaridae > Phthiracarus > Phthiracarus crinitus. The sequence goes on along the minus strand of JAQGAW010000987.1, from coordinate 5,300 downwards.
TTTAGCATTTCCTTCATTACAAACATTCAAAACTAAATGTTGAAAATAGACATTATTATTAATAATACATAAACTATGCCATCTGTCGATTTAATTAAATTTTATTATAATAGTATATATTAACATTTTTAGAAGAATATTCTAGCTTTAATAATATTTTATAAATTTTACATACTGAATTTATTGGAATTTTTAAACTTTTAAATATTGATTTAGCAAAAATAATGGTCGTAAAAATTATTCTCATATCGAGATATCAAAAACTTAATAAAATTAAACCGAAAAGTAAGTTACTATTGCTCCTCTAATTTCGTAAGTCAGCAAACGTGCAATAATCCTAAAGGAAAAAATTGTTCAACGGAATTATGCAGAGCTGATTGTGTTTGTAATACAGGCTTATTAAATAGCGCTAATAGAAGAAATGTTTTTTAGACAATGCCATACAAAAATGAAAACCTATAATCTAATTTAAATTCTTAATTAAATTTTATTAAATGTTTACTAATATTAATAAATTCAATAGAAATAAATTATTACTAACATTTAATATTAGAATATAGTAACTGGAATTTAAAATAAAAGTAGAGTCGGTTTAGAAGCTAATATCGATTGGTGCGGAGAATATGTGGTGAAACTTTTATGAATGGGGCGCTTGTAATTGCAATAGTTTTATGTTTTATATGGTAGATTTGGATATTTTAATTTTATTGTTTCAATATGAATGAAAAATGAATGATATTTATAAAAAATATTAAATTAACTTTTCAATTTAACCTAGTTTTCATTAATATATTAAATTACATTTCTTACATATTACTTCGTATAATTAAAGGATGTTTTAAATATGGCCGATTGGGTTACGCAATAGCTAATTCTTTAAACAATGCAATCTGTGTAGTAATATTTTTTGAATGTCAGAAGATAGGAAATGTAGCGGCAAATAATAGAAGTTAACTAAACATACTGAGGAATTGAATATTTCAGAGTTAGATTCAGAAACATTGAATAAATATGGGATCTTTACAGAGTCAAAATGGTTGAAAAATAAAAGCCGTCAATTAACATGTGATTGAGTAGGATAACAAAAATAATTGTTTTCTAATAAAGTGTCACGATTGATTCAATAAAATCGAAATGTTTCTTGGATACTGACGAGTTTTTTACAATAATGTTAACTGGTTTGCAAAAAGAAATCAATATACACTAATGCCTTACAAGGGTAAAGGTATTCGATAATCAAATGGTTATATGTATAAACCTAATGGACAAGTAATTGTGAAGTTGGAACAGTAATTGGATGATAAGATACGGTCATGTTATCGGTATATATTTTGCTTCGGGATTTCCGTCGGAAAATCTTTTGGGTTACAATATAACTCGAAAATTAATCATCGTTATTGATTGAGATCACATTGTAGCATACTTCAACAAAAGGATTAATGGATTTTTGGGGTCACTTACTCCGAAAGAATGTGTTATTACTTTGACTTGTTTCGGTCATATGTACAGTGTAGAAAATCTAGTCATAAAGAATGAGAATTCACGAGTTATATAAGTTGCTTTTAAATATAAGTGACAAGATGTAATGCATTGAGATAAAAAAATATTTTGTCTAAAAGGAATTTATTTTTTGTAGGGCCCCTGTTGGTATTTTTAAAAATTATCTTAAGCCATTATGCTTAAAAATTTCATTATAATTTGGGTAAATTATTTATTTCTCAATCATTTTTCTGAATTATTGGAAAATTTAAATTACATAATAAGTCAATATCGTTATTTTTTCCCTTATAATTACAATGAGTAGAACTCTAAAACTCAATCTTAATTTTGCTTCTATTATAATAAACAAGAAAAATATTGGTAATTGACATGTAGATTTATATAATAACACTGGTTTTGTTTTTATATGGCATTTTTGTAAACCATAATCTTTTTTAATATTTATTTAAAAATTTGTACTGGTTTCGTTTAAATGTTTTTTAATTTTTAAATAATTATTTAACATGTCATTATTCCCTTTTTTTATATGGTGAAATGATAAAATTATTTATTTTTTAGTCATAATTAAATTTTAAGGAAACAATAAATTGTTTATTTGAATTAATAATATGTTATTCTAACAATTTTTTGCTCACTTTAACTAAAGTTAGCTATTTTATTTGAGCTGTCCGAATCTAAGTATGTGGTCCAGTCTTAATACTTTTTAAGGTATTTTTCTTTATTTTAATAAATGGATATCATAAAAATGACAAACATAAGGCTTAAAATTAGCTAAATATTGCTTTAATAAGTTAAAAAATCGATTAAAATAGACATAATATTGGCTTAAAATTGGAATATTAGGGCTATTAGAAGACTAAAAATTTGAAAAATTATTGCTAAATAAAGTTTAAATATGGTTTAAATTTGTTAAGACATGATAAGAATTTCTTTAAAATAAAAGTCATGATAAAATATAACATCGTTTAATATTCAAAAACATATATACTTATATAATTCTTATTACGTGCATTTTTTATTGCTTTTCTGAGTGTTCGCCAAAACAATTTTGTAATTATTGATTGTCCATTCTCTTTTTTAAATCATAGATTCTTTAAAATTATAAAAGAATTTAATTTTTATATTAATTAAGGGATTTGCAATATTATTCAGTATTGATTTAAAGATTTATTATTAATGTTTAAATCCCGTTTACATTCAATAAGTTATTGAGAATATTTTATTTGTTTTTGTAAAGATTTAAAATAATACTTAGTTTTTCTTATTGAATTTATTTTCAAATTTTCAGGCAATGAAATCTATTTTTAATATGGCTAAACTTAAAGTAAAGTTACCTAAATAAGGCTTAAAATTTTCTAATAATAACAAATCGTGTCTTAAGATGGAAAAGATTTCATTTTGATTTTTTGAATAATTGAAACTGTAAAATATTAAATTTAAAAATATTTTATAATATCAAAATTGTTAAATTATAGATGAATGGACATAATTAGATGATTGGTAAATTTAATTAAATTACATTTATATTTTAAACTAATCTTTTTTAAACTAAGTTTAATTAATATTTTAGAAATATTTTGTTATATTACCGTTTTATGATGAAGGAAATCTAATGATATCCGATAAGTGGATGATAATCGAAAAATAATTAGTTGAGCAACAATAAAATAAATAAGTATCCCATTATTTTTAAAATTAAAACAAGAAATACAATTTTATAGAGAGCTGACTTTCTAAATTTTTATTTCGGTAATAATTAGTTAAATATATCGTAAGATTTCAAATATCTTAATTAATATAAAGTACAGATATAATCCCTTAAGACTTCGGACCCACAGACAGAGGATATAATGAGCAACGTTACGACCATACAATTCTAGTCATCATCCGGCGACTTAAGCTGATTTAACCTTTTTAAGAAATTAAAAATTAATAAAATTCAGGACACAAAATGGGGGACACAACTAAAATTCACAAAACTAAAAACTTAATTTGAGTTCCTTACAACGTTGTTCTGCTGTTGAATATTATATGCCAAATTACCATACATTTTAATAAGTCTAAGTTATGGTTTGCCATACTCTCTTTAAAAATAAACTTGGTTTACATCTGCTAGATTATAACTAGGGCTTTAAAAATCATTAGAAAAACTAGTGCCAAATCGTTAATTAATCGTTAAAAAAAAATTCAAAAATCGTTAGAAATATTCGTTAGAAATTTTTAAGTATTATTTAACTTAAAAATGAGTTTAAGCCATCCAAACATTAAAGTTTTCAATAAAACCATAAGATTATCATATATTAAATATTAATATTATGGAAATATAGTCTGAATAAATAGAAACTGATGAAAATTTTAATCTAAGTTCACAATTTTATATAAATTTTTAAACTGAGTTTAGAAATTATTTATTAAGAAAACCATTTCTACCATATTTTTTACATTTTCATCATTTTTTAGCTCATTTTCAGATAATTTTCTTAAAATCGTTAGATATATTTAGAATCGTTAGATATACCAAAATTCGTTAGTTTCGTTTAAATCGTTAGAAAAATTTAAGTTAATTTAATATCTACAATGATTAATATTACGTAAGGAATGGGTCGAATTAAGAAATTCTTTTGAAAATTTAAATCGTTAATTAACGATTTTCAAAGCCCTAGTCATAGCAAGTCTTGTAGACATTAAAAAAGATCATGGATTAGACTGAAAACACGGATTATTATTAATCTCGGATTTTATACTTAAAATGCTTTTCAATAACATTCAGATATATTCTTACACTTTTATTTTCTTATTAAGCATTTATTACATTTGTGTAAACTTTTATGTAATATATTTTGCATATTTAGCATGATAATTATTATTAATTATGTGATAAGCCGGCATAAAAAGTCCCAAAAACTGACAGGAAATCGGGGGGTTATAAAATATTAAAATCTGCGTTTTAGGTTAATAAAAAATTGTTAGAAGTTTTAAAACAAAATACTTATTTGTTTGAAGAAATACAAATTCTAAATTGAATAAATTTATTAGTTAAATTAGATAATTTTTTAATTTTTTTCATTTAAATTAATGCATAACTTTTCAGCTAAATTTTTATTTGATGAAAAAAGCATTGTATCATTTTTGGAAGAATGAAACTTTACTCTAATTCTGCAATAATGCATTCAATAATTTGAAAGTATAGACAAATTATTTAATTTTTCTATTATTAAAATATATTTCTTTCAAAATATGGTTTAATCGGATAAAATATTGATAATTTTCTTTAAAACCGCTAGATTTATAAAAACCTTTATATTCAGGAAAATAGGAAAATTAAATTTACATAATTATAAGTAACAAATGAAATTCTTTTAATATCTAGCAAATTAACAAAAAAACAATTCTTATTTAAAAACGTGAATTTATACCATCTGATTCATATTCTTATTTATTATAAATATAATTTAATAGTATTGAAATTTGAATAAAACACAAATTTTAAAAAAGTTTAAAGTGATGAAAGTGTTAATTCAGAGTAAATGAAAATAAATTTTAGTGATTATAACTCTAAATTTTATTTTATTGATTATATTTAACATTTTATAAAAGATATGCGTCTTTATAAGATATGCGTCTTTATGTACCGATAAGGTTTTTAGGAAAGAAACCCCTTTTAAGTTTTAACTAAGTTCGGACTAATAGTGTAAAATTTTCCTTTAACGGATATTATAATGTAAACAAAGGATAACAAAAAGTTTAGCATATCTTATTGAGAGAAAGGCTTAACCTAAATACTTTAATGAATTAAAATA
>JAQGAW010000986.1:0-22342 GCA_034698025.1 Phthiracarus crinitus | reverse complement strand
TCCTCTTCTCCTCTCCTCTCCTCTCCTCTCCTCCCCTCCTCTCCTCTCCTCTTCTCCTATATAACTCATCATTTATTAATCACACTATCTTTGTTTATCTATTGTATTGAACAAAAAAAAGCAACATAAGCTTATATATTAAACTTAAATATCTCATATGCTTTTTTATGTACTCGAGAGTTGTGCATCTATACTCATGAGTTGTAGACAATACAATATATAATATCAGCTTTTATTAATTTTTTATAAACAATTTTCTATTCAGTCTCTAATCTTCATCGATTGTAAGCAAAATACAGAATATGTAAATTTTGTTCAATAAATGTTATTCAACATGTAAATATTAGGCTCAATTGTAGCATAAAAATATCAAAAAAGCACATAATTCATTGTTAATTTTGAAAACCTTATTCTCTTGTGATTTATAAATATAGTTAAGGAATCAGTAACAGTAGTATAGTCATCATACAAGTATTTCCTTAACATGTCTTAAGTAGGAAGTCGTTATTCAATAATAATAAACTGATTAAACTCTATCTAACATTAAATTCAATTACTATTAGTTTTGAGCGAAAAAAATAGAGATAAAAATAAGAAAAATATGCATTGAAATAGACTTTAACAAACTTTAGTGATCTTAATAATTGTTGGCAAATGTTTCGTCAGTTTGTAAGAGCTCTCAGCTCCAGATTATTGGAAAAGTTTCCGTTAAAGTTTCCGCCAAAGTTATGTTTACGAGTTAATTACTTATTTATTTATCATATGTAATCACAGACACATGAATTTAATGCTTTCATTCAACTAAACTTTATAAGAACTTTGTTTAATATCATATTTATGTTTTGATTTGATTTAATTTTGTTTTGAATTAAATTAATTTGTTTACACACAATGTCCACATCAATGATAGAGAGCAGTATTAACATTCCTCATACGTAAGTATCATTTTTGATTTATCGCATATAATTCGCGATCAACTTTTGTTAGTGAAGATCGAGAGAAAACCGAATATCAAACAAAGATCTCGATTATGCCGAAATTATTGGTAATTTTATCGCTTATTATACTTATTACGATTACGCTTATTATCGCATTTTTAAGTAAATTATTCATTTCTAATGGTATGTAATTTTTTCGTTCACTGATAACTATGTAAATGACAAATAAATCAATTTCGTAACAATTAATTAACCGCCGATTCTTAATCATTATATATGCATACTGTAATCCTTTCAAAAAACTTGGAAATTCACAAATATTTTATCATAATAAGCAAAATAAATAATTAATATTAACTGTTAAACGTTTTCAGAACCAAAAATATGTACGCGACCGCAGTGTCTAATAGCAGGTATTTATTATATATTAATTTTTTCTTTCCGGTTATAGTTTATTACCAGATATTGGCATACTTTGATAGATCTCTGCATTTTATGTTTACATTTTAGATTTCACTATTAATTTGTTTAATCAAAATTATTTGTTTTAATAGCTTTAAAATTAGAGTAATTACTGAAAGGCGAGAATTCAATAATCGCTACATTTGTATACAATACTTATACAAAATATAAGAACAAAATATTGTGTTTTATATTTCAGTCTTCATAACGCAATTGACTAATGTATCCAAAAGTTGAGTCGTTAATATACATAAAATTAACCCCAAATAATTAAATGACAAAAGTTTTTAGTGACACCTATTCAGGCTAGATTTTAACGATTTTAATTCTGACCACGTATGCCAATTATTTATCGTAGCATTAAGCTCACCAGACAGACGCCAGTTATGTCACCATTCGCTCATTTAGTGCATTGAGTATTACGTAAACAATGAGTAATTCTCACTGTATTATCAATGCACTCACTCACTCGTCATAATGTCTAGCTTAATACCACGATATGTGGTTTTATTACTATGCATAAGATTTAACTCTCAGTTTGATCTTTCAAAAAACAGCGTCCGTTCTTCAGCACTCTATCAACTTAAGCGCAAATCCTTGCGATGATTTTTATTCGTACGCGTGTGGCGGTTGGATACTCAATAATAATATACCGCACAATAAGCAAATGTGGAGTAAAGCCGATATGCTAACCAAACAAATTGAACAAATTATCAGAAGTAATAATTTCATAGTTGAAACACCAGATAAAATTAAATTTTATATTTAATAGCGTTAATCGAATTGGATTTCGGTTTATTCAAATATCCGAAGTGTTTTCAAAAACCCATTAATTATTACAAAGGATGTATTAATATAGGTTAGAGAATATCAAACACTTTTCGAAAAATAGATTACGAATATTTTTCGGTTAAAATGTGGCAGATATGAGAAATAGAAATGGTTACAGAGTATTGGAAGATACTTTATTTCACATTTCGTGGCCATTGATTGATCCAAAATGGAGTGGAAGACAGTTTACCTATAAGTGGGACGAAGTGTTTGCAGCACTTAACCAAAAGATTGATTTTTCATTTTTAATGAGTTTCGTGATTCAACAGCCGAATTACAATCAAACCATTTCTACATTAAATGTGAATCTTATTTTCAAAATGAGTATATAATTTTCGTGAAATTAATAAAAAAGTTTGGTTTTTCTTCCTATTCTAGATTTCACCGCAAACTCCTCTTTTAAAACTGAATTTTTCCGAAAAACTTGACTCAAACTCTAATTCGTTAAATATAAATGAACACAAAAAGTATATAAAAGAAGCGGTGAAACTGTTATCGAAGAATAGTAGATATATTAGCCCTGATATCGATAATCAAATCGATTTATTACTGGATTTTGATATTAAATTGGCTAAACTTAAGTGGAAGAGCAACGATAACGCTAACGTTATTAGTATTAAAGATGTGATTTTGTCGAACAAAACCGAGAAATCTAATGTAAAAAACGTTACAATAAAAGAATTTATGAGTAAATACAACGAAATTCCGTTATTGAAAATCCTAGACATAATAACTGAAGGCTTGTTTGACGAAAATGATAAAATTAGCGAAAACGAAATCATTAAACTCCATAATGTTTATTATTTTGATCACTTATCGCAAATTCTGTCAAACACTGATATTCAGTAAGTTTAATGATTTTTTAAAATTATTATGAAAGCAAATAAAAAATATGAACGTAGAGTATTTACCGCTTTTAGAAAGATTAGTCTGACTTCTTCTAACCTCATATAAAAGATTATTAAAAAATTATTTTTAGTTACATCAAAAGTTTTTAGTTCACTTTTTTAACAAAAGTAGAGCTCATGATTTTGACACTGTCTTCTCTCAGTCCGTCTGTCCGTAGCCGCACTAACTCGACCATATTAATCAGAACATATTTTATATTAGTTAATTAAATGTTTATTAGAAAATAAAAACTTATTATTTACAAACTTTGTTTCAAAAACTAATATCTCTATGAATGACGTTCATGTTTATTACATTTCAGAACAATTGCGAATTATATAGGATGGCGCTTAGCTTATAGTTTGGGTAAATATACCACTGAAGAGTTTTATGAGTTGGACTCGCGTTACCAAAAAGCGATTAAGAAAGAGGAAAATCAAAAGATTTTAAAAGAAACGTGTTTAGAGGAAATGATTAAAACATTCTCATACATTATCGGACGATTATTTATCGATCATCACTTTCCTAATGAAGTCAAGAAAGAGGTGATAAAAATGGTTAAAATATTGAGAGACACATTCAGCGAAACAATCAAAAGCAGTGATTGGATAACCGAATTATCGAGAGAAAAGTTTGCAGAAAAGGTTTGCATATCTGAATACGTTTTAAAAATATTAACATTTTAAAATTAACAGCTCTATTCCATTGATAATACGATCGCTTTTCCCGATTTCATATTAAATGACACACAAATGGAAAAATATTATGCAGAGGTTTTATAAAATTTAAAAATAATAATTTACCAAAAACTCGAAATGTTTTATGAATAGTTAGGCGATATCGACCAAAACGATCATTTTGATGCCGTACTTAAAATCAAATTATGGGCAAACAAATTATCTTTACTCCAATTAAGAAAACGCGGCGAAAGTATGATCAAAACTGAATTGTAAGCTTTGCTTGATTAACGTTATCATAAACTATTATTAATTTTCGTTTTAAATTCGCTCTGAATTCGTTTAAACAATACTTAATAATTAATTGAATATAATTAGAATAGCAATTAATTATAAGAAAGTTAACCTTTGCGTTAAAATTCACTAAAACTTCTAACAATTTTAGCGCGAGTTCAATGCCTGTAACAGAAGTGGACGCTTATTACATGTTTTCAAATCGAATCGGTAATCATTTCGCGTTTACCTAAACGTTTATTTATAATCAATTTTTAAGTTAATAAGTTTATTATTTTACATTTACAGTAATAACACTCGCTATTCTTCAGCCACCGTTTTATACGTCCGGATTACCTGCGTATGAATTAAACCATTTTTTATGATTTTTAATAAAAATTAAGTTTTAAAAAACAGATATAACTAATCGAGTATTATTTATAGAGCGTTGAATTATGGGACCATTGGATCAGTAATTGAATTATTTAAAAATTGTAATCATGATGCGGACAACTTTCCCAATTCAGGTGATCGGCCACGAGTTAAATCACGCTTTCGACGAAGTTTCGAGCGCTTTGAACAGACACGGAATCGAAAGCGATTGGAGAGATAACGCAACCAAACTGATTCATAAGCGAAAATTGGCGTGTTTTGTCGATCAGTATAATCGTTTTAATGATTCAGTTGCCAAAAGAACCGTAATATTGCACATTCAATACATTTAAAATCAATAATGCACTGTTTAATAATTTACTGGTTGTAAATGTTTAGGTCGATGGGAATCGCACTTTAAACGAAAATATTTCCGATAATGAAGGCGTTAGGCTAGCATTTAAAGTAAGTTACACTGAATATCATTCATCGGGTTTTATGTATCATTCACTGTTTTCAATGTACTCTTTCTGGACCTTTAGATTTATGTTGAATTACAAGTTACCGTAGTTATTAATCCAATATATGCTTAAAAATTTTTATTCAGGCATATAAAAGATTGAAAAACACGGAAGAGTTGCTGCCGGGAAGTATGAAAAGGTTTTCGAGCGATCAGTTATTTTTCTTATCATTCGCGAGCGTAAGAAACCTTAATATTATTAATACGTAAATTAATATTTTTGATATGATATTTTGATTTAATTTAATTTATCATTTCCTCCAAATGGACAGTTTTTCTGCTCTAATTTTAATCGCGACAAACTGATCAATTATATGGAAACAAATGCTCACGCAGTGCCGAAGTATAGGATTTTAGGATCGCTATCGAATTTGGCCGAATTTAGTGACGCGTTTTCTTGCAAAGTTGGCGATAATATGAACTCAGAAAACAAATGCATTTTGTGGTAGTTTTTTGGCAAACTTATTAACATCGCAGTATAAGCTGTTTCATTACATTAGTTTTAATTTTTTCGAAATTTTTGGGAAGTTTATGTTCACATTTCAAATCATTACGTTTAAATTAAATTAATAAAATTTTTATATAACACTAGCTTTAAATTATTTAAATTTAAGTTTTAACAAATATTAATCATCTGTATGTGACTGAAATCAATAGATTACATTATAATTATGAATTGTTTCGAAAAGAAATATCGGGTTTCATTGGGTTTTTTTCCAGGTATCAGCGGATGAGTGAATACTTGTTGGGATATTTCACTATTTCTTAGTCTTCTTAGAATCCAAATATTATTGTTATAATAGTTAACATTTTCTGTTGTTTTAATTTCAAAACATTTGTGTGAACATAGAATTTTTACGGCATTAATTACAAAATAACTATTATAATAACAAGCGCTTAATAAAATAATATATTATTACCCGGATATCACTAAAGCATATTTGAAAACGAAACATAAAGTGCTACATAAAGTACTACGTGTGTAAAATAGGTTTATTCTGTTGATAATTATGATACACACGTACCGTTTGACATAAATATATGTAATAAAATCATTCTTTACTGATAATGAAAAGGCAGTTCTCAAACTTTTTGTCTTTGAAGATGAATTTTTCATTTTTATAATTCTTAAAAATTAGTCGTTAAAATAAAAATAATATTTCATTTTTTCTATGGTTTAATCTTAATAGAAAATTTTCTATCATCAGAAGAATCTTTTAGTTTACATTTTTTTTCTTACAATCATGAATAATAAACTACATTTAGTCGTCGATTATAAATTATAAACAAATAGAATGCCTTACAATAATACTCTTTATATCAAAAAATTTTGTGAATTTCTATTTAAAAATGTAAACGAAAACACGTGAAATCATTAAATTTATTTATTTAGACTCTTCAATAGCAACAAAATAACTTGCTTTGGTATTGACGATCAAATGCTTGAAAAATTAAATTCCAAAAAAGTAATTTCCATTAAATAAATCAGCGATGAGTTTTAAATCAGTTAAAAGTTACGTAACAATTAAATTGATACCTAACCGGCGCAGACTATTATATTATTTCGTTGCATTCAATTGTTTTCTTTGCATTTATTACATTACCATTGGAACGATAAGCGGCAAAGTTTCAATTTTAAATGTCACTCGTATTCAATTGGGTTACAATACTGTTAATAAAGTGAGCTTATTTTTAATTAATCGGAAAAGATAAATAGAATTGTAATTTTTTTGGGTAACTGTAAATCATGTCAATTTATTTTCAAACAGATTAACGTCACATCGAAACAAACCTCTTTTTGGTGGACAACCGAAACCAGAGGTAAATACTCAGTAATACGAAATTACGTGAAAAGCAATCAAATACCAGATTACGACAAATCCATTACATTGGTTACTCACGGAACTTATGAATTTCTAAAACATATTAAAACGCAATGCTTGCGATGGGACGGAGCGCTGTCTGTCAGTGTGTACTGTCCTGACCGTGATTTTCCATTAACACTGCGTATGATATACTTTCTACGACAATGTGCCGACAAGTGTATCGAGAACAACGTCACATGGCATTTCGTTTACGATAAAATATATGGACCGAAATTGAATGCTGTGCGAGCGCCGCAAAAATTCAAGTTCAACTGTAATGTCGACACTATCGAAAAAATTATCGAAAAATATTCGACAAACTTTCGGCAAAAGCGACGGCTTCCGTATCCGATAAATGTGTTGCGAAATGTTGCGCGACTCGCGGCTAAAACTCAATACGTGTTCGTCACTGATATAGAGCTGTATCCCAGTATTAATATTGTTCCTTCATTTTTAAATTTAATTGAAAGAGAGAAGAATGGTTTAGTGCACGGAATTCCGAAAAATCAACCACACGTTTACGTGTTGCCAATATTTGAAGTGAGAAATGGTGTGAAGCCTCCGTTGGAAAAATCTAAACTAAAAACTCTGTTTTATTCAAGTAAAATTTAATTTACAGTTATAGCTATAAGTTTTCTATCAATTTGTTTAATTCACAGGAAAAGCGATTTTCTTTCATAAATTAATATGCGATTCGTGCCAAAGATTTCCCGATCGACTCATATGGATAAATATGCGAACGAATATAAATACGCTAAACGTGTTCAGAGTTACGAAACGCAACAAAAATTCGCGTTCGTGGGAACCGCTATACATCGGAACGAACGCCGAACCACTGTATGATGAAAATTTAACGTGGGATGGAAAGAAGGATAAAATGTCTCAGGTATTCGTTATAATTATTTTATAAGTTTTTTATTGGGAAAATTTTGTTATCGTCAATTAGATGTATGAAATGTGTTTGTTGGGCTATAACCTGGTTATACTCGACAACGCGTTTTTAGTGCACGCGCCGGGCATTAAGCGAAACGTACAGTTGGATAATCAACGAAGAATTCCGTACATGATTCGCAATAAAATCGTTGACAGACGTAAATCGAAATCGTTAGAACGAAAATATAAATCAAATTTTTGCTGACAGAGATTTATGATATGCTGATAAAAATCGTGCGCATATTAATTTTAAGATCACTTTTTTTTGTTAAATCGTACGAGTTTTAGTGTTTATTGAATAGAATAGTTGGTGTTTTATGCTGCAGTTATGTTTGCGTTCATTTTATATTTATTTCACTCACATTTGTATCGCTCACTCGACCCAATAAATAAATTTACAATTTAAATGCAAAGATTTTTACTGAATCGTAAATTGATATTATTTTTATATACCTCTTTGCTGTCAGATTAAATTAATTATACTTATTTCTTAGTAATTATAAACTTAAATGTTTAGGAAAGTTGAACATTAGTTTTTCGCCATTAGATGGCTGTATAATAACTACAATAACTATAATTAAAATCTTGATTTGGTTGTGGAAAAATTAATTGCGAAACTCTATACCTTAGTTAACCGTATTTTCATTAAAAAATAAACTTGCATTTCGATAACTGTAAATATTATTTTTGATACAAACAAACTTTGTTTTCTTTATACACGTATTTATTTATACGAATTTACATAACAAACAATACTGACGCAACAAATATCGAATGAAAATATTAATTTCGATTAGATTACCATAATTAATGGAAACTACCGTAAACTCATGTATTCATTTAGTCGAATACTTGAAAATATTTCAGTCTAATTAAATATTTAATTAATTTGAGTCAATACGTAGAAATGATAATGATTTCACTTTAATTAAATCCCGTTTACTTAGCTTTATGTATGAGATTTAAGTTTCAGTGTAGTATCAATTATGATACAATTAAAGTACGACTCATTAATGCATCCGATGTACGGATTGTTGTATTTTAAATCATATGGTAATCAATGAGCAAATAAAAACAAATCGCTACCATTGTTGAGTGTAATCGAAAAACATTTACGGCTAAAAACAATTTTTCCGATCGAAATATATTTTGCATTCGCAGCTCTAGTGTATATTTTTTAAATTAAAAATCTATATCATTAATAATTTCCTTTATATGTATTGTGTGTGCGGTTGTGTTTGCTGAACAGTAGCAGCAGAGCGAAAATTTTCTTTGCTGTTTTTTAGAGCACTTATTCGATCAATGAGTATAAACATTAAATTGTATGTATTTTGCGCCCGCATTGGCATCGCATCCGGAGAGAGAGAGAGAGAGAGAGAACGCATTTAATGTTCGCATTGCATGTCCCGTTCAAATGCAATCAATTTGTCGCGCTATAACAGAAAAATTATTTCTTATAATCTCTAATACTCTTTCTTCTCTCTCACTCGCTCTTTATTTTGCTTCGTGTTTTTCACGTTATTTTCTCGCTGAAACCCGTATAAAATTTATATCAATTCTCGCCTTCATTACCAGCGAAATAAAAGGAACTGTAAAAAGCAAACATTTCCTTTTTTTTCCAGTAAAGAGAATGAAAGTTCAAAAACTATCTTTCATTCTTTTAACATTTTATTATATATTTATTTTACTAAGCAATTTGGTTCTTCGTTTTCATAAACTGTAAAAAAATGTTTGCATTTTTGCTCTTTGCTTTCGCTACGAAAAAAAAACGATTTAAAACTCTGTGCAGCGAAATAAAAGTGCACGCTATTGTTAGCATTTTTTTGTAATGAAACAGAGCTTAGCAAACAATAAGTGGTAAGACTGCAGTAGAAATCAAAAAACAGAAAAGTTTGAAAACCATTTGCGCTCATTATACTACCAATAATATTATATATAATATATTAGTTTTATTTTCAGTTTTCGTATTTAATTTTCTCTGTCGAACGGAATAACATTTGCATAACACTGTTCATCAAATATTAATTTGAATCCCGATTTTTTTGTTTCTCATTTTCTGTTATTAAACAATCATTTAGATTATGAAAAAGTGTTTTTATATGATTCGAATTAATAATTAACTGAAAATATATAAAAATTGCATTTAAGTAATATCAATCATAACCTGATTTTTGCGATATAATCGGCGATTCAATGGCGATGTTTCTAGTTTTAAATGTTTGCTTCATTAGAATACAAACAAAAGAGTTACATCTATAAGTTTGCATAATTTTTTGTTAAAAAAATAATTATTATTATAATCAGTATTTTTAAAAAATATTTATTCGTCTTTTATAGCAGTTGTCACATCAATTAAAATACAAATCAATACAATTAAAAGAGTCATTATTTGCTCTAAATTTGGAAAATTAAAGAAATTATTTATATATTAATGTAAATAATTTCAAAAATAATGAGTTTTTATATAATTAATTATAATCTAGTTATTTTGCACATTTCGCTGGAAAAAAGCGACATTTGAACATTTCATTTAACATATATAATATTTATCGTAAATAATTGATTAGCTAAATATAGATATATCGAATTGCGTTTCATTTAATACTAATACTTCTACAATAATAGATGGATTAACTTTTTTATCCCATATGAAAACTCTACGCACACATACAATATTTGACAAATTTATCTATTATTGCTGTTGACTCGGGTATCGATCCAGTTATCAAAAATTAATAACTGAGGACTTAGTTTTCTAACTAATGTCCTGCGGTTTTAAAAAAGCAATAAAAGCAAAAAAATTATAACAACTAGAGAGCAGACATCAAATACAAATGATAAATATAAGATGTATACATATGGATACTACTATTGTACGACAATTTTCATTATTGACACATCTATTTATTGATTTGCTATACAAATAAGTTTCGAGTCAATAATTATGAATTGTTTTCGCTTCTATTGTTTCCGCCTCTTAAATGGAAAATAGATTAATCGCATCATTGCTATGTCTAATATTATTGTTCTGATTTAATAATTAAACATATGATTTAATTAATAAAATACTAGTCACTAATTAATTAATTATTATTATTTTGTTTTTAAAAGAGATTCAGTCATTCGATTGCTTTGTTTTAGATAAACCATTTCTGAAAACAATAAAAAATATAAAATAATAAAACGTAGTAAACAATTAAAATTAGTTATCGCATATGATATGAATAGCCTAAAGAAATCGCATCAAATTTAAGAGAAAAATCATTAAAGGAATAAAAAGAATGAGACAAATTGTGTTTCTTTTTCATAAATTGTTATTAATAAGTTGTTTCTATTATTAAATAGTAAGTAAGGAGTGATATATAATGCACAGATACTGTCAGCCACACCATTGCTATCGTTGCAGACAATATTAATGGCTCACAATCCGTGCCATTCAGATCAATGATCCAATTTTCTAGCCTTACTTATTGGACTAATAAGACAGTTGTTTTACTATCATCTATATATTTTCTTCAACTTCTTTTTTCTTTCTGATTATTGTTTGAGAGGAAAAGTGCGTATGAGAGGTAGCGGTGATGTGGGAGAAGAAACAACTACTTGTTCTGTGTTTCGTATATAACAAATTGCTATCAATATCTCCCGTTGCCGTAATAATATCTCATAATAATTGCTTGCGGACACAATGAAATATTAAGTTTAGATTTTTGTTTCGGTTTTTTTGAGCTGTTTCTTTCTCTTTCTCTCTCTTTTCGTTGTCTTATTTATAACCCAATTGTCTATAAGTTAGATAAACATATTATTCTTTCATTAATCAATAAAACAAAAAGTATTGCCCGTAAAATAAATTATTTATAATAATGAAAATTTTTCTTTAATATTTGTTTAATAACAATGTAAACAGAATACTACTGACTAGTTTTTATTCACGATTTAAATCCCGATTCTAAACAGCTCTATAGTATATTGTATTAATTAACAAATTAATTACAGCTTAATTTGCAATGTTTTGTTTAGTTTTACTTAATTTAATCGTTTTCAATAAATGACAATAAAAATCGATTATGTTCTTTGTTTTCGATATTTCACATTAAAGAAAATAAAAAATAAATCTTTCAGGTTTGCAAAAAATTTTAAAATATGTAATAAATAGGGAACGGGATTTCCGGGACTAAAAAGTAATTAAAACGGGAGGGAAACGGGAACAAAAAAGTACCAAAAACGGGACTATTTCATGGAATATTTTTAATATTGAAAACTTGAAAAATTACAAAAAGAGTTGTTTTGGATATTATAAAACATTTTAAAAATTTTTGGAAAATCTTTGTCTAATTCCTTTCAATAAATTTTTATACAGAGAAAAAGATCTTACTACCTCTACTGATACAATTAAAAGTACGTAATCAGTAATGTTGCAGATATCGTTGTAATTTAAATTTATTCACAAGTTAAAGAGTTTTGTTCAATTATTACAAAATTTCTTGCTAAAAACAATGAAAACGGGAACATTTTTGAATATATATACAAATCCAGGATTATTTTACAAAACTGCTAAAACCGGGAAAAACCGGGAAAATAAAAAATATTTTTAATAGATTAGTTATAATTAGTATAAGTTAACATATTAATCTCCCGGTAATGTAATTAAGGAATATATGTGGGATTTTTCTGGAAATCCCTATCCCTAGCTATTATGCATTATAGGCTCAGCATTGTTGTAATTTCATGCGATTTAACTTATATCAAAGATACTGCGAATACTGCATACCACAGTAGCGCTATCGTTGAGACACATAACATGTTACATATGGCCAATGTTATGTAGTTTATGCATAAATAATGAGTAGCTTAGAAACGAATTTCAAAACGTCATTAACATTAAATATAGGCTTTAAACGCATGCTTTGAGGCGTAGTATAAAACAGTAAAATCCACATTTCGTCGTAATTGAACACTGCTTCATCAATAATGCCATACATGTTATATACTCCTATAATATCATAAAAGTCGTTCAATTTTGGCCGTTACAAGACTTTCAATCGAAGTCGAGAAAGATTTCGACACAATTCTATTGCTTAATGTTTCGTTATAAATCGTGACCCAAGATATAGAAACTTCTTGGTCTTTGGTATTTTCGATTAAATACGTGTTAACAAATCTAAAAATTAGTTGTATATTAATAAATATTAACTGCAATAAAATTTCTTACTGTCTTAATTTTTTTTTGGTTTAAACCAACCGCCAATCAGCCATAAGTTCCAGAAAGTGAACTAAAATCATATCATCATCTGTTAAAACTTTTTGTCCACCGGAAGAAGCTTTCAAAGGTCGACCTTCAAGTGGCACCTTTAATGAGCTGCATGGAACATCATGAGTGCGAGCAATTTCTAAATTAATCTGAGGTGTGTATGTTATGCCTCCAACATTACTGCTGCCATCCGTTTTAATGCATCGTCAGTTTTATAATTTATTCGCTATAAAACATCAATAAATTACTCAAAATAATTAATTTGTAACATTAAAATACTCAAAATAATTAATATATAACCTTAAATTACTCCATGAAATTAATTTGTATTAAATATTTCTATTAAAATAATTATTTTGTTACAAAAAAATCAAAATATTGAAGTGTTAACAACATTTTTAAAAATTTATAAATATTTTTAATTTCGGTTTTAACGGGTGATTGTACTCTGAACGATAGGAACGAGTTTACTAATTTATACATTTATCAAACGTATTTAAAAGTTCATAATTAATTAAATAAATTCCAATTTTGGATCAATATAATCAATTTAATAAAACATTCAAAAGTCCATACCCTAGTCATACACTATTTAATTAAACTTAGTTATATTTAATATAATTAGTAACTGATTTAAACGTATATAAGTAACTCTTATTTAATTTCTCACACATTTCGTCATTAAGATTTTATTTCTAAACATATCGACATTTCGAACCTGTTTTATGGACGCTTTGCTTCATATTAGACAAACTTAATCTTAATTATTGTTAAAATTAATTTAATTTACAATTAAATCAAATTATTTATCTCTGCTAACGTTAATCAATGTTATTCACAGTTATATAAGGCATTCATTAATGTTTTACTGCTAAACATATGTTTTCATAATATGTTTGGGAATATCTGTAATGTATTTCTGTTCAGGTAATAACAACAAAAATTAAGTGCTCGTGATTCACACTATTCTGTTTCACACTATTCTGAAAATAACGATATACTACTTTTGCAGTCCGAGAGACAATTGTAACAGTTGTCTATTAATTAGCGATAGAACATGACGTTTAGGGTCACGTGTATCTATGTTGTTAGGGTTACTTAAACATTGAAATCGTATTTTAAACAAAAAGAAAACGTGTTTACTTTGTTTACTTATTTCATTCAAATAATATTTAGTTTAAATTGATTAAAATAAGTATTCTAAGCAATATTGAAAATTTAAATAAAGAGTTATGAAATATGTTATGTGCATATAAGTGTAAATCTATTATAAGTAGTGAATGATTTGAGTATTTAAAAAACTTTTTCAATGAGTTGACATCAGACGATAAGAATAATTTTATCGAATGTACAAAGGGAATTTAATAAACAACTTTAATTGGATTTATAAACTTGATAATTCTATAGTTTGCAGACAATGTTTTTTAAATACTGTAAGTCTAAAAACAACCAAATCAATTGAAAATATTTTTAATAATAATAGTTAACGAAAAAAATTACAGTGGAAAAAACATTCAGAGCAGTTTAATGTAGAGCTAGTATCTTTAATAAATAGTTTTAATCCTGACCATTCCCATTAAAATATTAATAATATCCCAAATAAAAAGTATATAAAATATAATAGTGCATGGAATATGTATAAACAATTTGCTCAAGAAAACGGATTTTCCCAACTTGCAAGGATAGTGCTCATATAAACAATAAAATTGAAATTAGAAATGAAGTTTACTCATTCTCGTACTTTAATAAAACTATTAAAAAAATGATTATAAGTTTTAAAGTACAAACTAGTGACTTGTGTAAGGATTGTGCTTTGTACGCATTACATGAAACATAAGTTAAAAATTGTCAGTGTATTGTATGTATTAATCATGAATTTCACGTTAAAATTACATTGCATCCCGTATCAATATGCATATTGATTCCGATATGAATAAATATTACATTAAATTATATTTAGAAGATAGTATCAACTTTTGTAAAGTGTGTCCGAACTATTGATAAAGTGACGTCATTTTTCATACACATTTACATACATAAAGCCTGCGAGAAAATAGGCTGAAATCGACAGTTTTTCTCAAATTTTGTTATGTTTTTCAGACATTATTCCAAAGGGTATATTGATCATCCGAGAAAATAGGCTCTTTCAATTTTTTAATAATAAAACTAGAATAATAGAGTTGTTATATTTTAAATTTTTATTAGCAACAAATAATCTGGACATAAGTTTTGACATCCGATGCAAAAAAACATTTTCGATTCCAATGTTAAATCTAGGAACTGATAGCCACTTTTGTGTTAGACTGAGTGCTGTGAATCAATCATATTGTGAAATTGGTAAAAATGGTGCTGCAATTAATATTTTCATTAATGAAATCGAAACAAATAATACTTCAATAGAGCACACAAGTGTTTTGTTAAAGTTCAATAAAAGTGGATTTTGTGAAACATCTAATAATATTGTCAGACAACTGTTTGAAAGAAAACAAATTTTTTTATTGTTTTCAAATTTAGTTAAAATAATTATTGACAACTCTGTTAGTTTAGAAAAACTAACATTAAAATATTTAGAAAGTGGTTTCACATACATGTCGTGTGATAGTTTCCACGCGATATCTCATCAAATTAAAAAAGATTTAATATTATTTACAATCCTGAACATTGTATTCAAATTATTGAAAGTTCAAGAAAAAATATGAAAACTCATTTAGTGACACATAATGACATTCTAAAGTTTAAAGACATGACATTTAAAAAAGTAATAAAACTCCTTTTTTAATAAAAGAAATTAAACAATTCGAAGTTAGAAAAGGTTCCTTTAAAGCTTTTAAAAAAAGGATCATTATAGCAACTTTGATGAAATAAACATTTTAAATCCGATTCACTTAAAAAAATTATAATTAAATAACAAGTTTAAGTTTACTTCATAAACAAGGAAAGCCTATTGGACTAACTTACAACAAATTTTTAGAATTTAAGAAAATATCTAAATATATTCCTGATAATTATAGATCATATTATACAGATTTAAAAAATTTTGTAACTAATATGCCTAAAGAAAACTAAAATTCAAAATAAAATTATACAAGATTTCTCGTTAACCCAAATTAAGCTTTTATTTATATACAGTACGCTTGTATCGACCGATCTTGTTCTATCGCTAACTAACAGACAAGCGTTCTGTAGTGTTCGATTCAACGCAAACCTAACCGAATCTAATTGCACACAACCCGAGTTGTAAATCTTCCCGTAAACAGCAATAATATTTATGAACACATAACCGAACGTTTTTTCGTTTAAAAAAGGTAACGCAAAAGCAATTCGTTGCACAGTTTGCGTGACTGAGCGTGAATGTGAGATACATTTATCTAATTTATTATTGGAATATAGTATTATACTATAATAGTATATACTTAGTAGTGTTGTGCTGATTGCAATTTATTAGATTTATTTTATTTTTATTTCTATTTTCAAAATTTTTCTTAAACTATTTTATTTCTATTTCGATAAATCGAAATAAAAATCTATTATTTTATTCTATATTTATTTTTGTTTTCAAAATCGGCACAACACTAGTATATATAGATAGATAGATATACTGCAAGATGACATATAATTACCGTAAACTAAATCACGTTAGGGTCTAGTATTAAATAGTTTAGTAATTCATTGAATGACGCAATAATTATGAACGCTTAGTTCAGCCTTAAAGGTTATTGGGAAAACATAGCTATAATATTAACCTATTAATTGAACAATGAGTGGCGCCATCTTTACGCATATATATACTAGTAGTGGTTACTGTTGTGGCTTATTGTATGTTAGTCTCTATACTGTAACAGTAGAATACAATACATTTGAATGATTAATGTCTATATGTTTATATGTTTAGTCGTCATTTAGTGTCGGATGTGTTACACGTTTACATCTAAAGCCAATTTATTCAAATATATACAAATAACAGATCTATTATCTCAAATACGTCGTTGCTTTAACTCCATTCAAATGAACAAACAAACTGATTTCAAATTAACTAATGGTAATGCAATGGTTAATAATAAAGATGGAGAGAAGGAAAAAGACGGCAAAAAGTTGACGCTTAAAACAGCTAAAGGTATGAGAGATTATGGTCCGCAACAGATGGCTGTTCGGCAAAAGGTGTTCAACATTATTGGCGAATGCTTTAAACGACACGGCGCTCAACAAATCGATACACCGGTTTGCGAATTGAGGGATACTCTCACTGGAAAGTATGGCGAAGATTCAAAACTTATTTACGATCTCGCAGATCAAGGTAACCAATACAGAGATATTATGTACATTGATGTGCATTCACTGTTATAAATTTTGTGACTACTTTTTTGTTTTGTGTGATCAAACATGAAGTCGCATTAAATAATGCGATCTGTGATTAATTAATTATTTACCACTGTTATATAAGCTGATTCGTAGAATCCTATTATCCTCAATCACATCTGATCACAAATCAAAATCGTCACAGCTAAAGTAACAAAATAATGCCTTCTTTGGTATTTTAAAAAACCATTTTTGCTCAGATTTTTTACAGTGTTGATGTACACACACACACACTCACACACACCTCTCAATGTCTGCTCACTACTGACCTATTAATCTAATAAACTATTTAATATTTAATAAACAGGTGGAGAAATGTTATCACTTCGATACGATCTAACAGTTCCTTTCGCCAGATATTTAGCGCTGTATAAGATCGCTAATATGAAGAGGTATCAAATTGGGAAAGTGTACCGAAGAGATAACCCTTCAATAGCTAAGGGACGCTTTCGTGAATTTTATCAGTGTGTAAGCTATACTAATACCAGTAATAACGTATTTCTTATATAACACGATCTTACGTATAACATATAGGATTTTGACATCGCTGGCAAATATGATCCAATGATACCTGATGTCGAATGTTTGCGAATCATTTATGAAATACTTAATGACCTCAGTCTTAACTCATTTATTATTAAGGCAATGCAAAAAATATTGTTTTTTAATTTATTAATTGCGATATAATTACTAAACAGGTTAATCATAGAGAAGTATTAAATGGGTTATTTGAATTGTGTGGCGTTCCCGATAACAAGTTTAAAACTATTTGTTCTGCCATTGATAAACTAGATAAAGTAAGTTTTTAATGGTTTTAATGGTTTTTTCTAAAATAGATTATTTTCAAATCAAAAAATATTCTTTAAATATTCAAATTTATAACAATGATTTAAATAATTCCAATTGAATTTTAGTGTTGTTGGGATGAAGTAAAACATGAAATATGTAATGAGAAAGGACTCGAATCATCAATAGCTGATAAAATCGGTGAATATGTTAGACTAAATGGGTCTTTGGAATTAGTAGAACAAATGTTGTGCGAAGATTTGGGCAAAAACAAGACCGCTAATTCTGGTCTCGAAGCTATTAAATTGTTGTTTAAATATAGCAAGTTATTTAAAATTGATCACGTGATTCGTTTTGATATGAGTCTTGCCAGAGGTCTTGATTATTATACTGGTGTTATTTACGAAACCATACTTATTGACAAAGATATCGAATGTGGAAGTATTGCTGCTGGCGGTCGATATGACGATCTTGTGGCCACATTGTCCGACAACAATAAGCACACCACTCCATGTGTTGGCGTCAGCATTGGTATCGAACGAATTTTATCTATCATTGAGAAACAATTGATCGATGAAGTAGTCGCTACCACTCAATGTCTAATCACTTCTGTTGGCAAGAATATGACTGAGGAACGAATGAAGTTATTAACAGAGTTATGGGAAGCTAATATAAGTGCAGAACATCCATATAAAAACAATATTAAAAAATTACTCACACAATTTCAATATTGTGAAGAGAAAGGAATTCCTTTTGCTATTATTATTGGTGAAGAAGAACTCAAGCGAGGAGTAGTTAAGATAAGAAATATTAAGTCTCGCATTGATGTATGAATGAATTTTGTTCCGCTTCATGGCATTAATTGCTAGTTATTAACCCATATTTTTGTTTTTCAGACGGAATTCCCACGAATCACACTGATTGAAGAATTTAAGAAGCTTTTGTCTTCATATAATTAAAATTTATTATTTCAACATATTGTATATCTTACATTTAATTTTACATTATATAAGGCCGCCAAATAAAATGAAATAAGATGCAGAAAGTTTAACAAGTTATGGGCTTTCAGTACTTGTACTGTACAAGAAATAAACTACTAAGTATTGGTCAAATTACCGTAGTTGTGTGCGGGCTATCATTGTAAAAGTTAGCGTATAAACAATAAAATGTTCAATAACCTATAGGAACATCGTTTTAAAGATGAATATCGTATAATGTGTAAATAAATTTTAATTAATGGTTTATTTTAATAATAATTTTATTTTTTAAATGTTTTTTCGATATATCCCACAAAAATATGTTACTCTACTGCAGTTGTTTTATAGTTTGGGCTTAAATATATTGAAATAAGTTGCAGAGAAACTTTTTGCAAGTTAAAGTTGTTCAGTAATTGTAGATAAAGAGTTAGCATAAGAAATCGTATTTTCAATAAGCCTCTTATAAATAAATAGGTCAGTAAATATTGTCAATCTCTCCCCTTTAAGCATTGAAAAAGATTAACTATTGTTTCATTTTACCCTATCATAAGTGCCAAAAAAGCTTTAAATGAATTACGATTTCAGTAAACTACTGATATTAAGCCTGAACACAGGAATTTATTTAAACCCAAAGAATAAAACAACTGCAGTTATAGAACCAATCAATTAAGTATTTCTAATATCGTTTATGAGATGGAGACACTGTTTAACAAATTAGTTTATATCAAAATACATAGTCTAACCGATTCTTTATAAGTGGAGCGATAAGCATTGATGGACAACGCTCGATAGGATGGCGCTCTGACCTGAGCGTGAGCGTCGAGCGTTGGATTTTTACCGAGCGTCGCTTTAAAATATTTTTAGGGAAAAGTTTAAATAATTTGATTTAAAAATTTTACTTCGGTATAGATAGCACGAACATATATGAATAAAATCATTCTAAAGTCTATAAAAATATATACCGTATTTATTTATTTGTCAAATCAAATATGTATTAATTTAAATTAATTTTTTTGTCGAAATTTCTCCTAAATTGACGCTCAGTTTACGCTCAGCGCTCGAGCTGTAATGAAAGTGAGCCCCGAGCGTGTCCATCACTGGCGATAAGCGATAAATTATAAATCACGAAATAACAATTGAATTAAGAATATAAAAAACCTTATCATACATACAACTGCTTAACTCGTTAAGTTTTGTTCGTGATTTTAACGCTCTTAAAATAGATACACATACCGATCGTAATTACCGTGTACTGTAAAAAATATTATTTTGTTCCATATATATTAATCAAAAATAAAACTATTATTGCTTTTTGCAATACTATAAAGAACAGTATTTTTTTTATAAGCTGCTAATAAAATTGTTTGTTTGAAATCATTTCAAATATTTAAAATTAATTTTTTGATTAAGTATCATAAGTAAGGGCGCGACTTTAATGACATTATTTTCTGATTTTTAAGGCCTATAAAAATGTTTTTTAAAATATATATTTATGATATACTATCAACTTTTATATTATTTAAAACTTTTTAAGACAGCACTTTTTAATTATTATTTGGAGCTTTCGGAGAGCACTCTCTCCATGATCAGCAAATTATTAACTGATTTCGCATACATTGGCAGATACACACTTAATTTGAACAAAACAAAAGTTTCAAACATCTAAATGAAATAATTTATTAAAGTTATTGACGCTTTAAAATAACAAAATCGTACAAAGTTTATATATATATTTACACATATTCAATACGTATATATTAGACTTGTAAACGGATATCCGAAATATCGGTTTCGGGTCGGATATCCGAGAATATCGTCGGGTCGGATCGTGTTCGGATATAATCTTGTCGGGTTCGGGTCGGGTTTTTAAAATTTTAGTGCACATCCGATTTATCCGATTTTATTAAAATATATATACAATGATTGGAGTAAAAATTGATAAAAATTGAAATTTAATTTTCAATTTACAAATTTATTTGTAACTAAATAATAAATATTTGTTCTAATACTTCTATAATATTTAACTTAGGCAGCGATTTTTTTTTATAAATCTTTAGAAAATAAGAACAAATAGAAAAACTATATATATTCGGGTCGGATCGGGTCGGATATAGAACTGTCGGGTTCGGGTCGGGTCGGATACAACCGCGTCGGGTTCGGGTCGTGTTGGGTTTAGAAAATTCAATCGATTTACAAGTCTAGTATATATAATTATTAAAAGTATTAGCTTTACTCCTAAACATTCTGGTTAAATACTATAAAAATGTCTTTAAAATCGCCAAAAATAACCATATTTTTTTACAAAACTATTAAGTTTAAACAAGAAAATCCTAAATAATATTATCCACGAACAAAATAAGATATATAAGGTACAATAAGATTGGAAAAAGCCCGCCTTAGGTCCATACGGTTTTGGGTTCGAGTTCAGGTCCTTCAAAACTTAAGAGGTCCGGGTTCAGTTAGTTTAAGCCTATTTGAGTCATGTTCCGAGTAGATTTAGGTCTGAGTCCTAAAAACTTGTGACATGGGACCTAAATTAATAAAAAATATTACCTATTTCAACTCAAATATATATCAAAAATTCTTGTTTTATCTAACTTATTTTTGTTGAACTTTAGTTATATAAATATGAAGAAGTTAGACATAATTTTATAGATAAACAAACATTAAAAATAGAGAAAATAATTAAAATTAAAATGTTTTTGAGTCCAATTATTGTAATTTAGGTTTTGAGTCCAAGTTCGAGTACCTTTTAAAGACTGAGTACTAATACTAAGTACTCAGTGCCTGCCATAAAGACTCGGATCTAATCTGAGTCTGTAGTGTATGTGCACTATAGTCACATCACGAATAGTTTATTTTTATATACTTTTACTGTATTACTTATGATTGTACTTCTAGTCTTAACTAGAAGTACAGTGACTCACAATATGCTTCATCGGAAGTGGTTTGTGTTGGGTTAGGTGCTCTCTAAATGAGGATCCATTTAGATGTCCAACGCTGAACTCTGGGTTATGTAAAGATGAAAGTTTTGTAAATGGGAACGAGATGTAATTGTTTTTTAGCTCACTTTAACTAAAGGAGCTATTGGATTTGCAATGTCCGTCCGTCCGTCCGTATGTATGTATGTATGTATGTATGTGGACCGGTCTCTATATTTATTAAGGGATTTTTTCTCTATGTTAATAAAGGGATTTTTTAATAAAATAGACTCCT
>JAQGAW010000985.1:0-22346 GCA_034698025.1 Phthiracarus crinitus | reverse complement strand
TTATTATAAATACAACATCTTACAAAGAATTCTTACACATATATTCAAAAATTTTTATAAAACCGATTGTGACCGCCGATTTTTATTATTATTTACCGGTTATGTCATTAAGACCTGTTATGACCGCCGATTTAATTTTTTCATCGTGATCGGTAACGAAGATCACTACTTATAAATAACTCAAAATTGATAATAATAATTAAAGCCCGGAATTTTAGATAAAATAATTTTTTTAGCGGTTATCGTGAACGAGTAAAAATTTGGTTATGAGTTATACTTTTAAATATAAGCTGTTTTACAGACTTTTATAAATCAATATAAACAAATGTTTTGGACTTAAAAATATAAAATTTTTTTAATATTTTTAACTTTTAAGAAATTGTTATTCAAATTTGATGAGTTTTTGAGACCCAACAATTTTTATAACAAATTTTAAAAATTTTCAATTAAGTTTGGAAAGTTTTAGAAAAACAAAAATTTGTATAATATGAAAAAAGTAATTATTAGATTTAGTATAAATAAATAAAAATTATAACTAAAATATAAATAATTATTTTAAGTTTTTATTCTATATTTATTCATTATTTTGTCATAAACGTGAATATTATATTCAATAATACGTACGATTAAGATTATATTAGAAGTGATTTAAAGTAACAATAAAATATTTTAAAAAACAGTAATATAAAACCTTCTATAAATCAATATTTTATTTCTTTTTGGTAAATATTTATTCAATATTTTAGATCTTAAGAAAATATTATATTCAATATTTTGACATAAAAAAATAAAATATTTTCCGTGCTTTAATAATAATAGTACCCTAATTTCCCAACTATAGCCCGCACTCATGTATAGCCCGCACTTTGTTTATATATTGAATACATAAAGTATGACAAAAATAAGCAAGTAGCGATCAGACAACAACTAATACAAGCGATACTGGAGACACGGATAATAAAGAGTTAGATAGAAATTTAACATAATACCGGAATATTATTGACGCATTCAACTTTATTTCAGATGAAGAAGAGTTTAAAAATTTAAAAAATGTTTTGTATTATATATCAACTCAATAAAATATTTTTACAAAGATTTTTTTGTGTATAGCCCGCACAAGCAAAATTTCAAGAAAAATCTCTTTTTTCCTTGTATGGCCAGCGGGCTATCGTTGGGAAATTAGGGTATATACCCTATTATACGGTATATCATATTTTAAGAATTAATGTTTTCACAAGAAGATCATAAGTATTAATAAAATGAATAATTTTTAAAATTAATTATGAAAATCTATAAACTTATTCTTTTTAAAATTTAATTTTGAGTTTTAGAAAATAAAAATTGTTTTTGCTCACTTTGTTTTAGTAAAAAATGAGCTTAAGGATTACGAAAAAGTTAATAAGATTTTTAGAAAAAAATAAGCTTAAACACAATTTTCATTTAGACTAACATGGATTCAATTTGTAAACTCTTTTTTAATTAAACAAGTAATATTAGGTATATAAATCAAATGTAATTCAATTTATAAGAATAAAATAAAATTAGACGCAAACACATACAAATATAGTCAGTATTTTTAATAAAAAGCAAAAAATTGTCTCTTAGAAAATCGAAGAGCTCTATTGTAAATTATATATAACATGAAGATTATAAATAATTATCGAAATTGTTTATTTTCTAAAAAAATCTATTGATAGCAAATAAACATAATCATCTGATACTGTACTAGCTTTTTTAAAAAGTATAGCTAAAATCAATTTAGCGAAATAATTGAGCAAATAAAGTTCTTTAATCAATTATCACCTCTTCTTGCTTAAAAAAAATTTTAAAAAAATCCTTTAATCAACTAATTTTTGTTTATCTTTTGTTTTCACAATACTCTACAACGTATAACTGTATTACTGCTAAGAACTGGAGTGCTTCAGTGTAAAAATATAGAACTCCTTAAAGAAAATAATATTTTTGTAATTTTTATCATCTTAACTATCGTTTTACTTTTACTGCATCCAATAAAAAACAATATATTTATGTTCCACTCAAAGCCTAGCATTAGAAACAACAATTTTTATGCGTGGGCAGAGAACATCTGCGGGAAAAGGCGCGAGCGGGGAGACGGGGTTAGACCAGCTCTCTAGTATATGAAAACGAGAAAATGAATATTTTTATAGTTATGTTATCAATTTATTTTATTATTAGTTCGTCCAGTTATATATTTGTGCAATTCCTCATCGAAGTGGAACATTGTTTCGGCTCTGTTGCAATAAATAGTTATATATACGACTGCGCAGTAAATTATTGATGTCTCTGAACTGGAATTACAAATAGAAATGTCGGGTTCAACGTGTTTGCGTTTAATAGTAAAATTTTCGTGTCAAACTTTTATTAAAAAAATAAGAACAATTTTTTCTGAAATTTTGTAGTTACGCTAAACTATAATTAAAATTAAAAAATTTAATTAACCCATATATAAAATTCGATAAATTGCATTAATTATAACTTATATATAAACGTTAAATGAAATAAATATTAATTTTTCATTTGGTCAGCTGTGACAGTCTCGGAACCACTAAGTGTTTTCGCATTTTCATTGGCTTCAACCGTACGGCTGTATGGACGGTGTGCTTCCGTTTGACAGAATTCTTTTTGGTAGAATTCAATTTGATAGATATCCGTTTGACTCAAAATAATTGGTTGTATATTAAAATTAATGGGACTTTAGATTTACTGACACGTTATAAAATTTAAATGAATTTTATGTGTTTTAAAAAATTCATATGTGAATTTTTATTGCATTGACTTTAAATTTAAATGCCTAAACTCCAAAAATACCAAAAAACAAGAAAGAGAATGATCATCTATTTTCTTAGTTTATTTTAAATTTATAGAATAGTTAATTTTTTTGTATATTAAATTAAGGAATAAATTTTTAATATAAATTAGATAATTTTAGGTTCATTTTAATATTTTTTCATCATATTTGCTTTTATGAATGTCCGCTTAACAAAAATTAATGTTGACTCGATGAGAGCTAAATCTTGAATATAAATATACTTTATTATATGTTATTTAAGATAAAATGGTTTAAAATTTTTTTAATTAATTTTAAAAAAAAATATTTAAGGTTTTTCGGGCAAATATAATAAGATTTTGAACATGTTATTTTGAATTTTTCGTCTAAAATTACACTTTTAATTAATATAATTCAATGAAAATTATAATATAAGCTAATTATTGATATATCTCGATAAAAATAAAATCAAATTAAAATAATTTAATTTAATTTTTGAAAAATCGAGATTTGTAAGAACTACGATTTTACTGTTTTTACACTTGTATGAAATCATGAATTTCATACATTTTTAAACTATTTTTTTATTAGTGTAAGAATATTTTTTTTTGTTTTTTCTTTACTGAATTGATGTTTAATGTCATTTCAAACAATAAATAAATAATCTACTTTTAAAAATTAAATTAAAAATTTTTAAAAATTAAAATAAATTCTCGAAAATACATAGTAAAAACCGTTTTTAAGGGTGTTCTTGAAAAAAATTTAATATTTTTAAAAATTGTTATATAAAAAATTTTAAAACCATTTTATCTTAAATAACGTATATTAAGGTCTAATTATATTCAAGATTTGTAAATTTTCGAGTTAAATTAATATTAAAAAAACATGGTCAAAACCTATCGATTGGATTTTTTGTAACCCCTGTAAATCAAAATTCTGTAAATACTCATTGAAGTACTCATTAATATATTTTATTGTTGCCCAACCATATTTTATTTTTAATTTTTAAGCAGACAGTACTTTTAAATTATATTGTTTAATCGAAAAAATTTTATAACATTAATAACAGTCACATTGTGGTGAAAAGTATTTCAATGAGTATTTCCAGAATTTTGATTCAGTTGCGTTTTAGCTCTCATCGAGTCAACATTAATTGTTGTTAAGCGGACATTCATAAAAGCAAATCAGATGAAAAAATATTAAAATGAACCTAAAATTATCTAATTTATATTAAAAATTTATTCCTTAATCTCAAAAAGTTCTCGAGAAATAAAATGTTTTATTAAAATTACGTTTTGCCTCATAGAACGACTCCTGATTTGAGTTTTCCAAAATCTTTATCAGGCATTATGCTTAGAAAAATTTCCTCTATGTTGAAAAAAATCACAATAAAAAATGATTACTTAGGCCGGTATCCTATGAATATAATCATAAGGACTGTTACAGTGGTTAGGGCTCATAAATACATTAATTAATACTAATACAGTATATTGAAAGTTAAAACAAAAACGCAATGCATTGGTTGAATACAAATGTACAGAGTATATACCATTATTTAGAAAAGCCTTTCGTTGCACTCATCTTACAAATAATTTAGATTTTCATTTCAACATTTTGACATTTGACTCTTCAAAATAAAATAATTAACTCATAAGATTGATCACTGAATATATTTATCATCAATTTTTATCGGTGAATAGAGGTTTTACTTTCAAATTGAAATATGAAATCGATTTCAATGTAAAACCGATTTATTTCCATTAAATGAAACATTTCAAACAAAGTTTAGACTCCATTCTTCTTCAAATATATTTTCTATTAGCTCCTGATTTCGATTGCCTTCCGTACATATATTAAAAATGAATAATTTTAGCGCACACATGTTGATAACAGAATTTAGGAAAACTCAATGCACAAAAGAAATTTCAATATTAAAATTCTTTAAAATGTCAAACGTTTCTCTATTAAGCAAACAAACGAATTTTTTCGTCAAAAGCTGATATTTTTTATTCATCTTTGTTTTCACGCTGGCATTGATTTTTGTCACGATTGAAGAGAAAGGAAAGAAGAAAAAACTTGAGATAAGACTTTTAGTTTTAAAAATAAAAAATAGCCGTCAGGAAGAGAAAAAACATAACAGTTTCAAGACAACAACAGTGCAGACATTGATAAATCTCTTCACACAAGTCGGGGAATATCGTTCTATTGTAAAATGTTTTAAATCAAAAAAAATAATAAAATAAAATGAAAACCAAGTTGTATTTTACGAGAATTATAAAACACAAAATAGGGCACAACAGTAACCTTGACTGTCGAATAAGAAAAATATATGGCATATAAAATATATCACACGTATTTTGCACGTAAGAATCCATTTAGATATGGCTCACAAAATTTGATTTTGGTTATAAATTTAAATAAGAATATGGCCAGTATTTTGTTGCGAAACTTTATTGCTTTTATATAGTCTCAGTAGTGACTAATAACTAGACTTCAGATATTTTGTAATTCATTTTTTTGTTATTTTGTTATAAAAATTATAGTTTTTGTGAAACTTGACATTTTAATAATTTATATTGTATTTTTTCAGATCAAAAAATATTCATAAGGAGTATAAATACCACAAAACCTGTGGTACATTACAAACAGTAAGTGAATTGAATTTTATATGGTATTAGTTGTTCAATGAAAGTTAAAATTCATTAATTGTTGGTTCGTAAGAATAATACTTGCATTTTTAGAGTATTGCTACGCTTAGTGATACATAAAATGCTGTTTCACTATACAGAACAGTAATAAATTGCTGTGAGCATCAAAAAAGTTTGACTGTAAGGAAATGTGTAATATTAATAACCATTATTCAAATACTGGAAATTTATTAAATGAATTAGTCTTTCCTTAATTTCCTGAATTCATTTCCCGTTCACATAAGTTAACAGTGAGTAGTAAACACCCCTTTTTTCAATTTAATCTTTTTATAAATAAAATAGAAAGATGTGCTTACATTTTTTAAAAATAACGGTTACGCTTTTGCTGCCAAAATGTATGTATTCATTCCCAGTAGCGATTAGAAAGAATGTGCAAATAAATATGCTTGTAGTGTAAGTTATGCACACTACAAATGAACTGATTGTCAGTTCTTTTTAGCGTTTATATCCATACCAGTCATAGACAGATGTAAGCCAAATAATATTTTTAGTTAGAAGTTTTTAATTCAGTGAATATTTACAAGATTTTAGAGTAATATAATTTAATAATACGTACAGTACGTATAACTTTTCGTGGATGAATAACCTTCTAGTAACGTAATATACAGTATATTGATTTACATGTAAACTTATAAAACAGTATTAATATAAGTTACGTTTGTTAAGTTTTATCCAAATACTAACTAATTATAATAAAAATATATTTTCGATATTGAGATGCATAGATGCGTGAATAAGACTTCATGAATCATGAATAAGAAACATAATAAAAATAAAAACTTTTGTCTATCAACCATGTTATTATTTTTTAAAAATGCTTTTAGTATTTAAATTATGGTCTAAAAATAAAAATCTAAATAAATCATAAAAGTGTTAGAATCAAAGTTCATGAATCACACTCAAAAGCTACTTTTGTCGGTGTTTTGTTTTATTAAAAAACAAGTTGATATCCAAAATATGGTGAAATAAAAAACATCTGAGCGTGAGATTAGAAGCACTTCACTTCTACGTTGGTATTCGAAGTGCATGTCGTGAGTAAATGGTATGCATTACGGCAAATGAATTTCAGCGAAGCAAAAGTCACAGCTAAACGCATATCACTATCAAAGATTGTGATAGTAAATTACACCCTTAATGCCCGTCAAGACTATAACTGATTCGTTTCTCGATTCCACAGTAGTTCAGTAGTTCTTTTCCTAATATTTGATTTTTTCAATCTATTATTTCGAAATAATTTTTGAACATTTCAGTAGAGAAGGTATCGATGGTGTGACGTGTGTACAATTTACTAAGAGCTTCTAAGATTGTTTAGTTTACGACATTTGTTGAAAATAAGAGAGAACGTGTGTGTGGCTGTGAATGTTATGTGCAATTTTAAAATATAAAAGAGATAAACAACCCGTTTTAAACAATTGCCTGCACATAAATAAGATTAGTTAAAATATACAAAAACAATTTCCATCATTTTAATGTAAATAAATTCAAATTATTCCTTTACGGGATAAGAATACGAAAATACGATTAAACTTAATGTATCCATAATTTGAAAACTAAACTGTAATTAAATTTAATAAACGTTTTTAATCGACTTGAATGAATAAAAAATAAAATAAAATAATGCACTTAAAGTGATATACTTATTACGTAAAAGCATGATATATCCAATTCACAATTATGAGATTTCTAGGACAAAAAAATTTCGAAACGGTTTTGGTTATAAAATAAAAAATTGTTCATCAAACCCGATAATTTTGAAACCTTCCTTAATTTTGTACTAAATTAAAAAAATTATTGCTTAAATTCGTTGAGTTTTTACGTGTGATGTTGTTTTGGCTTTAATAGGAAAAGATTTGGTCCGAAGGTTAAAATATATTGTAGTTTAAATCCGATAATTTACTTCATCACTTAAATTTTGAAAATTCCGAAAGGATATCCCCATAGACTAGACCTGCATCTGTGAAGGAATTCTGAATATACAAGTTATGCAGATTTAAAAAAAACTCAAAAAATTTAATCTTTAAGAGAAAATATAAACGTTTTAGGTTTTAAAACAAATAATTTGATTGTGACGCTACATAAAAATCATGAGAATTAACTAATGGGCGACAATCAACTTAATCGAAAATAATTTAGAAAAAGCTTGATTAACAGATTCGAATCAACAGTTAGCGAAAACAATGTCGATTAGAGATCACACCACCAATGAATTTATTCTCGGAAACCACTTAATAGAGACAGTAAATAATGGTAAATAGAGCTGCTAATGATCCACCGCCTCGTTATGATCTTATGCCAAACGCAAATCAGTTATCATTTTCAAACAACTGTAGAATTGCAGCGAAAGGAATCCAAACGAAAATATTAGTATTTTCATAAGCGACAGCTGCAACGTGTTTGGCTTACTTAATATGACATCTCTTATTGTGAATCATGATCTTATCATTGAAGATGAGAAAAATAAAACGTTAGCGCATAATATTCAATTATAGTGATATGGACAATAAACTTCATTTTTCGTTTAAAACTTTTTTGAAACAATTTGTATAATTATTTTAATATTGCATATTCAATATTCATATTCAATACTTTCTAATCAAATAAAGCACAGATAAAATGTTAGAACTTTCAATTAATTTTCATGAGTTCCAATATTAACTTTAGTCAATGGTATTAAAATAAATAAACATTAAAAATAAAAACATTTAATTTCATTAATAAAATCGAATTTAAAATAATAGGTCTGATAAGATCTAATTTGCTTAAAATTCAATAATTAATCGAAAATTTTACAATACTTAATAGTACACTATTTTACACTTAATTAAAAATAATTTTTATAATCAGAATAGATTATTACAGTAAAATAATAAACTTCAACATTTACACCGTATGTCGGAATAAGAAACCCATTTCTATCAGCGATAGTACGGGTAAGTAAAAACGCAAAAATATTACTATAAAATTTCAATTTTAATAAACTATTAGCGGATCAACGAGTTTAATCAACAATTTACGATAAGCGTTACGAGTTTAAAGTTTTTAAAGTAATAGCTATGTACAGTAAATCCTAAAAACTTTGAACTCGTATCGCTTAATTCGTAAACAACAAAAAATATTTATGTAATCAATGTTCTAATATTACACATTTAAATTTGTTAAAAAGTAATTAAATATCATTGTTTATCTAAAGAGAAAAATTTTTTAAATTCGAAATGTATGTGAAATCAGTATAGATATTGCTGATGACGGAGAGAGTGTTCTCCAATAATTAAAATAAAAAACAATAAAAACTGTCTTAAAAAGTTTTATGAAATAAAAAATAATATTCTGCTTTGAAAAAAATTGTTAGTTAAATAGTAAATATGGTTCATATATAAAATCTAAATCTTATTAAATAAAGAAATCACAAATGACTTTTTACTATACTGTAAGAGAAAATTAATTGAATTGTTATCAAAAATAAGTCTAATAAAATTATGATATTCACTGAAAAACAAGAATGAGATGAAACATGAATAACTATATACAAAAGAGATCGCTAACACCGATACGTCTGAATTTTTGACGCATTTAATAATTGTAAAATCGAATATCTTAAAATAACAATAAGGCGCAGTTGTTGGTGGTATTATTATGTGGTCAAAAAATTTTAAGGCCCGATCCCAGACGTAAGCCCGCCAGGCATAGGCCTAAACACGAAAAAAGTTCGACCAATTTTATGAGAAAAGTCCGACTTCGATCTTATGTCAAAACATTAAACTATAAAAACAACAATAAACAATATCCATAATGAATACTAAATAATGATTACTTTTAGCATTTAAAAATATTATATTATGATGTGAATAAAAATTTATAGTTTTGTTAATATTATATCAATAAATTTGAAATTTAATTCGTTAAAAACAGAAGCTTCACTCGACACAAATTTTCGAATTAATGGCCCGACTTTTCCTGAAAATCCTGAAAAATCGGGCGCCAGATTAACACTCTATGCAAACATCGAAAGCAATTTTTACTCTAAATCAAATAAAGTTTTCAAACTTAAGAAACATATAAAGTTAAATACAGATTGTAATAGTAGGGATATATACGTATATATATAATTTATTGCGAAACACCTGAAGACAAAAGTATAGCATTAAATAATTATATTGCGCATTCAAACCAAAATGTTTATTGTTTAACTTAATAACATTAATTCAATTAACTTAATATTCGATAAATTATATATATTTTTAGTATATTTTACTAGTTATATTTTCTGATACATAAGCAGCAATAATAAATATAAATTTAGACAACTTAATATGTGATAGAAAATATGGTCATCAGTTGATGTGTCAGTGATCACAATATTGATACTTTCTTATAGGCGTTTTTTCTTTCAGAAACTTTTATTGAATAGTGATTTATAGGCAATGATCAAAACCAGATTATTAATCGATTCAATCACATAAATCATAGGTTGAATATAACATATTTACCAAAATTTAAATCAATAAAGATCAGAGACAATTAGTTTTAAAAAAATTAAACTAACAGAAGTAAATTTAATCACAACTAATTGTGACCACATTGTAAGAGAAAATTAATTAAATTATTATTATCAAAATTAAGTCT
Organism: Phthiracarus crinitus; assembly: GCA_034698025.1. Lineage (NCBI taxonomy): Eukaryota > Metazoa > Arthropoda > Arachnida > Sarcoptiformes > Phthiracaridae > Phthiracarus > Phthiracarus crinitus. The sequence goes on along the minus strand of JAQGAW010000985.1, from coordinate 12,227 downwards.
AATAAAATTATGATATTAACTGAAAAACGAGAATGAGATGCATAACTATAGACATAAGTGATCGCTAACACCGCTAAATCCGAATTTTTGACACATTTTATTATTTTACAGTAATATCTAATTTCTTCGAATATCTCAAAATAACAATAAGGCACAGTTGTTGGTGGTATTATTATGTGGTTATGTTTATTTAATAAATTAAGTTTAAAATCAATCTTTATTTTGATATTGAACTAAAACTATTTTGATCTTATAAATCATTTGAAAAAAGTATTCTTTCAAGTTCTGTATGTTCTTTAAGTTCTTTACTTAAAACAATAGCAATAAAAACTAATTTAAAATGTTAAAAGTGTATAACCATAGGGAAATGTTTAGCATAAAATAGCAACTAATGGTAAGTTATTGTTTGAAAACTCTATTCAGATGTTAACTTTGATAGGTTACAGTTACGCGTAACATTTTTCTAAAAATAGCAATGCATTGATGATTATAATTAGTGCTAAAATGTACTAAATAGATATCATGAATAAAATCAATACACATAAATTAAAGGAAAATTCAAATTGATTGCACGATTTGTATTATTAGCTATTGAGATGAAAGCCAACAAAAATCCATATGAAACGCACCCAATATTGTTCTGCTAAAGTCGAGAATAACAATAATGCCTTTCAACACATTTACAGCACTACCACAAACAATAACTAGTATTGAGTGAGTGTGTGTTTGAGACACAAAAGAATAGCACCGTTAATATTCTTGTATATAAAAAGCGAACCCTAACTTATTTATACGTTTTTTCTATAGAAAAGAAGAAAATAGTGATGTTATTGCACAGTATTATAAAAACCGAGTTTTGAGGCCAATTTTCTTCTACGTTAAGCTCATTGATTTGACAAAAGTCTATTATTCTCATAAATATTTACGCAGTTTTTTGGTTATAATTTAATTTCAATTATCTTTCAGTATTTAATCAAAAAATATCTCATCTGTAATGTTTAAATCTATAAACACTAGAGTAAAACTGAAGAATTTCATTGGACTAACAAAAAAATATAGTAACTCGTCATATTAAGGAATCCCCAAATTAGGTAACGCAGCTAGTGTTTAAAACGTTCGGGCTTCAATATATATATATATATAAAAGCCTGAATGTTTTAAACACTAGCTGTTTAAAAAAACATGTTTTTATATATATGTGGATAATCATAGAATTTGATTTTTTTTATTTTAATGTATAATATTTGTCAGATATTAAATTGTTTTTACTTTTCATAAATAATTTAATCATTTTAATTAAAAAGATAAAACACAACATTAAATTATCATTTATACCCCGAAACAAACTAAACACTAGCGCACAATCATTAATTTGGGGATTCCTTAATAAGAGGAATTACTTTATATAGTTAATGTGATGGAATATTATCGAATACTGTGTTTGTTTTCTAAATTTATTTAATGACGAAGCAATTTTTATTTAACAGTTAATTTTACGAACAATATTCATCAAACTGCATAAAAAGCAAATAAATTAAATGCTGCTTCAATTTGATAAGCTCTAAATCTTCATTTAATAAAGAGAAGAGAGAAACGATTTGTAGATATCGGCACATTATTAAGCCTTCTATTTACGAATGGAAACAATTGGTGATTTGGAACCTTTATGATTCCAATCAAAGATCAATGCAACAAATGTTAAATGAAATTTATTAATTTTAACTGTTATTACTTTACTTAATAAATGAAGAAAAGCCACTAAACTTCAATTTTAATTCCAAAGTACTTTATACTGTATTAAATAACTATTAATATCTAATAGAATAGTTTGAATTCGTTTTTTCAACTCAAGTGAAATACAAAAATTTTTTATGCTTTTTTTTATAAAATTTAAAACATTAATCGTTGATTAATAAGTAATTTTTTCCAACTTCAATACATTCATATAAAAATTTTTATAAATATTTTGAGATTTTAGGATTAGTTTCGCGTATTACGAGATATTGCACATCTCTTATTTATATACAGTCTGACCCCGATTATAGCATTCATCGGTGCAAATAAAATTATTTGCCATAATCGGGGTTTGCTATAATCCGAACAAAAAAAAACGCGCAAAATTTAAAATTTTAAGGGTTGAAAAATAGCATTAAAAGTAATTGACTAAATTTTATGAACAAAATAATGAAATCTAAACACTTTTATTACTTGTGTATTTTATATAAAATTTTAAATAATTTTACCTTTGAATATTTTACTTTGATCATTAAACTTTAAAAATGGTAAAAATTTTTAAATCACACCATCCATGTACAACTTTCAATTTTATATTTTAAATAGAGGTTCAGACTTAAGATACTTTTATGATTAAATTGATTTAAGACAAGTTAAAAAATTTTTGTTACTGAACGGTGATGAGTGGAACTATAATGGAATTAAAAAATCTTGAATAAAAAAACTTAAAATAAGAACTGTAATGGAGTTTGTAATTATGATTTTTTCGGTAGTGAAAAGGCAATAGAATTCTAAGAAGCGGTAATGGAATTAAAAAACTAAAAATTTTCAATTACTAGTAGACAAATTCAATTTTATTACATAAAGTTAGCTAAAATTGTTGTTTATTTTAAAATTCAAATAATTTTCCCAAAAATAATGATAATTTAGCTAATTTTTATCTTTATTTCAAGTCAATGTTAATAATAGAAATTTCAAATTTCCCTTAAAATTTGCTATAATCGAGGTATTAGTTATGCTATATGTGCATCAAAATTTGTTTTCCATGATCAAGGTTTTGCTATAATCAGAGTTGCTATAATCCGATAGCTTTAACATTATAGCACTCATAGAAACGTTCGGTTTTTGAAAAATTCATTGCTATAATCGAAATTTGCTATAATCAGAGGTGCCATAAACGGGGTCAGACTGTATAAATATAAGGTATGCTATAAAAAGCGTAGCACCACATTAGCGCGAATGCATTAATATTTTTTCAAAAATTAATGTTTTTTATTTTTCTATTAAAATTGTTGTTTAACCTTACTCTTTAAACACCAAAATTTTATGAAATTTTTATAAATTAAGCTATTAATAATTTATATTAACTTAATTCGCGGTAACGTCGTTCGCGGTAATGGCTTCGTGTTAATGTCATGGAACCTCTAAAAAGATATTTAATCATATAATTTGCAAGTATTTTCAGATAAACACTTATCAAATTGACGATTAAAACCTTAACTATTGGTGTTACACCAAAACAATTTTAATAACGTTAAACGTGTACCTAATTGTTAGCAGCAATTAAGCAAATTTTTAAAAGTAATTTCACGAGTAGTTAGAAAAGAAATTAGAAAAAATTATTGTTCGTTATTTTGACAGCAAAATAAATCACAGATAAATTTACTTTAGCTCTTTATAACGTTATACAAATAGCTTAATTTAAAAAATGGTAATATTCAAACTGTTTTTATAAAACCAGTCTAAATTCTGTAAATTTCTATGCGTTTGACGAGCAAAAAAATCCTTTTATAATAATAAAAACTGCAAAAATCACTTTATTATGAGATAAAGTGCAACAAAACGAAAAAAATCCCAAAATCATCTGATATGTTTGGAATATGATAAAAAATCAGTAATAGTTAAACTTTTGCTATTCAGTAATAATAAAATTTGTAATTTTGTAAATTATTATAAGAAATTAAAGGTATTTTTTTTGATAAAAAACTAGAAAATGTGTTGTATGTCAAGCAATATACTGGGATTTGTTAGTAGAAATGATTGCAGAAAACTTGATTCGAAAAAGAATAAAAACTCAAACTAAAAAGTATTTTCGCTGCAATACTTTTAAGTAAAATAATGAGAAATGGAAAGATAAAGGCACAGAAAAGAACCACAAGTACTGTTTATTTCTTGCATAGAATTTTTGCTTAAACATCAATAGTCGAAATTTTTTTTACTTATCTCTTAAATTAAGCTCCAAAATACAACTGTTGTATATACAGAATAAATAATAAATATTAGTGCAAAAGTCTAAAAACTTACTTTACAGAACTGTTTTAATGGATTTATTTGTAAATCATAGTTAATAGTGCGTTGAAAAATATGGCACAACACTGATTTTATTGATGTTTGAAACCCTCTTTACTCAATAAAACAAAAACATTTTAAGGTTTTAAATAGATTTTTAAAATTTGCAACAAAATTTTAGTCTAAACGGTTAAGAAATAAATTAAAGGCTTTTCACAAAATGTATTAAATTCAAATATTCAATTAATAAAAAAGTTTCAAAATATATTCAAAATATTTCGAGGCAAAACACAATTATTATAAACGACTACTCGATAGTGACGAAGATTTTTTGATCACATATTATTTATTAATCAAACCGATAACTGATATATGTTTAGCAAACAACTACATAAGTTAGTTAATAGCAATTAGTATAACGTTAGTGTAAGAAAGAAAAGTTAGAGGATATGCCTTTGGCTAATGTTTATAATTCAATATTAATGTTCGACAATATAAATATAGCATTGATTTGCGTTGTGTGATGTCTGAGCGCATAAATCTACACAAACATCGGATCTAAACACTCACGTTAAAAGCATTACGTGATTCTAACAAAATGTTAGCATTGCATTGAATATATGAGAAAAATGTCAGGGGTTATAGTCGTCAATAGTCTATACAAGTGGTCTATATTTGGTCAAAAAATGCTATTTATATGCGATTTGCGATTAACATACATATATACAGTAAAGCACACATCCTTTGCGTAATACCTGTGCACAGAGTTTCAGCGCAATTAATTGGTTTCATTGGAGCATCGCTTTTGCGATTTTACCATTAGTATAACCACTCTATCATTAATTAATGTTTTCAAATTGAATATATCAACACTTTTACTAATGCTATTCACTGATAATACGCCATTTGATTAAATAGGAGTTACTGTATAATTAAAAACAAAGAGAACCGTTCAATGTCTAGAACTTCGCTTCTCTGCTATTTATCTGATTATTATTTATCGCATATTTTATTTCCGTTATAATTTGATTTCCATTTACTCTTTTCTCTAATCTTACTTCTTTTCAATAAAGTTATTGCATATACAGAAATGTAACTAATCATTTGAGATTAAATGTTAATTTCAGCTTTTATTTTTTAAAAATATTCCCCAAAAACATTTGCTTTAACATTTGAAAATGTTTTTCTATTTAAATTTTTACATAACTCATAAACTAAACAAAAATAGTTTTAAATTCTATCAAAATTATAGTAAATACATAGGAAATTTAATTTAATATATGAAAATATTTAATGAGATCAGTTTGAAAAATGTAAAAATTGATTTGAAGTGTCGCAGCATTAAATGATGCGCGCATAACGACAATGTTTAGGATAACGGTTAGGATAACGCTTCGGTTAGACTTACCCTAATGTGGTCATAGTGACAATTGTGTACCAAAACGCGGCGGGAATGCTGGTGAAAGTGGTGTCCTGAACATTTTTCTCTGAATAAAACATAACAGTTGCGAATATAATAATGGCCATTGCGAGCGAGAACACCAAAAATCCCAACTCGGAAGCACAACTTTTAAGAGTATATCCAAGAATGCGAAGACCTTGAGAATGCCTGGAAAACTTGAATATGCGAAACACTCGAAAAACTCTTAGAGTAACAAAAGCGCCAGAAACGTCGTCATTGTCTCTGATGAATAGGCCGATATAATATGGCATTATGGCCACAACATCGATGATACTCATAACACTTCGCATAAATTTGCATCGAAATGGAGCAGCATATAGACGAAGCAGATATTCGGCGGTGAATATCATAACACAAGCGGTGTCTAAGCAAAAAAATGCAACTTTGAAAGTGTCTCCGCACGATATTTTCACGTTTGTGCCTTTGTTTGTGGCACATGGAACTGTTTCAACAACATTGGCGATAACAGATACAGCTATAAAAAAACCTGTCACGTAATAAAACACTAGCGCTGCAGTGGACGTGTGAGGATTTTCAAATGCCCGCCACATTTGCTGCCGAATGGTCCCCTTTGGTGCGTCTTTGTGCTCATTTCCCTCTGACAGTCGGTCGTCCAGCAGTCGTTCCGCGTTCTCCCGCTTTCTGTCCCTATAGTCCTCGTAACAACAATCGCCGATCACATCCGGTATTATACCGAAGAATGCCAGCTCTTCGTCGTAAGACATTAAACACTCATGTTTTGGATAATGTAGTTTTCCTGTTCTATAATAATTGAGTATATGCCTAAATATGTCAGGATCGCGATCGAAGAAGTATTGTTTCGTGTCTTCATCGTAGAAGAATTCTCGCTCATTCGATCCCAATAGAGTGTCGGGATATTTCTCGACAGTGTTTCTCCAGGTCTCGAACTTACGTCCGCTAACATTGATCACGAACTTCTCGTCCTCTCGTCTTCGCGTGCTTTTCGTGATTGGAGGTGCGGGCAGAGGGTTGTTGGCGATTGGGACCCAACCGATAGCGGCCGCGCGAGCGAATGGAAGCCATGCGGCAACTGATGCCATCACGCGATTATCACATCAAACGTAAACACATTTGCAACAGACAGCGACAACACTACAGCACTACGTTGTAATCAAACCAAACCAACCAATCTCTTACTGTTACTGTTACTGTACAGCACTACTAAAATAAGACTTACTTGTAGAGAGAAACGGAGAAACAGTGAGACAGCGAGACAAACATCAACGCATTCGTGAAATTGCATTACAACTATGCAAGACTAGTACTAAAGTAATACTATGTTATGTGTTATGCTATACCAACGTTGCTCTCCAAAGCTTACCGTTAGCTCTGCTATACTCCTGTTGTCATAGTGACCAATATTGACGTCTATATTTTAAGGAGGAGTCTCATTGGATGAGAGATGGGATGAGGGATGAGGAGAGAGAAGAGAGATGCGGGAGAGGGAGAGAGGGAGAGAAGGAGAGAGAGGGAGATCTTAAATCTATGGTTGAGAATACAGAGCCACAATAAAACAGTTATGAACATCTCATCTCATCCGTAACTCGCCGTCAACTTTGATTATAAATTATTATTAAACATTACTTTGCTCTCGAATATAATTTTTAATTTTTGCAAAACTATTGTGCTTTAAATTTATTTAATGTTTTAGTCAATACTTTAATTTTTTTATATTTATTTATTAAATAATGAATATAAGATGTCTGCTGTTATAAGAATCGAGTTTAAAAATCGATCGAATGAATAATTCTTTTTAATAATTTGGAAAGTTTCATGAATCGAATCTACGTTTAACTTTCTATATATTATAATTGATTATAATTCAAACTGATAGCAAAATAGACTTGTAAATCAATTGAATTTTCCGAACCCGAACCGAATCCGACGTGGTTGTATACGACCCCATCCGACCCAAAGATATATAGTTTTTCTATTTATTCTGATTTTTCAAATATTTATAAAATTGTTGTTTAATTGAAATATTATAGAAGTATTAGAACAAATATTTATTATTTAATTATAAATAAATTTGTAAATTTAAAAATTGTAATTTTTTATCAAATTTTATTCCAATCATTGTATATATATTTTATGAGAAATCTACTAAATAGGATATGCGCTAAAAATTTTTAAAACCCGACCTGACCCGAACCTGACAAGTTTATATCCGAACCCTATCCGACCCGACGATTTTCTCGGATATCCGACCCGAACCCGATATTTCGGATATCCGTTTACAAGTCTAATAGCAAACTTCTAATCTTTATCTAAAGTTGTTATACTAAACGAGTGGCTTGTGTCGATAAAGCTGCGAATTAAAATTAAACGCAAATCATTTTAGTAAATATAACAATATATTAAAACGGACAGTTCTTAAAAGATTTCGCTGCTATACGTTAACCCTTTTTACAAACTTCTATTTAAAACTTAAAAACGACTCAAAAGCTATTGAATGCCAATAAGTGTGAAATTAAATTTCTTTTGTAATTCTTTGAACTTTTCCACGATAATTAAATAGGAATTGGATCAAGTTTCAAATCCCTAAACCACTCCGAACTAAGGTTTAATAATATTTCACTATTTTTCTCGAGTCTATGAGGCCTTGATCTACAATTTTCCAATCGACAGTGTGCTACTAATAGTAGCCTACTATCTATTACCGTTTGGCCAGAATTTCTTTGCAAAAATAAAGGCTTCTGAAATTAAAGAAAAATTTATATCTAAACAAAAATTTAAAATCATTTCTACAGATATACTGTAGTTAATTTTTATTTTTTATAATTTTCAAACTATTTGTCAAGATGTGAAAAATAAATATTTCTGCCAGTTTTATAGAAAACTTAGAAAAATAATAACAATAAAAATTTAAATACATTAAAATTAAAAAATTATTTTTTTTATTAATCAGCATAAATACATTAATAATTAGGGCTTCAATTTTTCGGGACTTAAAACCATCAATATAGGGCGGGATTCGGGAGCTATAAAACTGTCAAATTCTGGAACAAAAATTGAAAATTAGGGAAATAATTTTTGTTAAAAAGTAATAAAATATGTTAAATTTCGTGTTGTTGATCCTAAATAATTTTAAACCTTTAAATTATTAGTATATTTCTAAATTTTTAATTTTAGATTTAGATTATTTGGTTGAAATAATATTTTATAAATTTTAAAGCAGTTTTAGTGTATTGAAACAAAATATATTATATATTATTTTAAAGTTATTTATATCTATTAGGTTTTGTGTAAGTTATTTCCAAAAACAATTATATTGAATTATAAATATAGACAATATATTTATATTCAGAAAACTAATAAAATTTAGTTTCATTACGTTGAAATAACTAAAAGGTGGTATAAAAAATTAATAACAAAGAAATTATAGATCTAAGATATTTGAAATTATACTTTGTTATATTAATATATTCTCAGATGTTTAATAAAAATGTTTAAATCATCCGATTTAAATTTTATGAATATTTTGTTCGAAAATATAGGGTTTAGATAAGCTCAAATTTTAAATATAATTATGTTTATTAAAATAAAAAAAATTCAATTTTATATTTAATTATATAAGTATAATTTATTTTTTATAAATGCAAAATAAAACATTACAGCCAAATAGATTTTGAAATTGTAACTCCAACTCCTTGGTAGAGTTAAGAGTTGTAATTGAGTAAATATTTTTAAAAATATTGGAGTTTAAATAATAATTGAAAAATTTATCGGGAATGTAGTGGAGCTCGAGTAAGTTTTTTATGTTAATGGTTGGAGTTGGCTGGAGTCGACAAAATATTTATTGGAGTTGGTATGGAGTTGGATGAAAAATTATATTATGTTTTCATTGATAATAAATGATTTGCAACAATTGCACAATAGTGTGCAACTTGTTGACTTTATGCATGCTTTATAAATGTAATTCTAAACCTTAACGCCAAAAATAGAGCTGAAATGGAGTTGGAATGAGACTCTAGTGTATCTAATTGGAGTTGTACTGGAGTTTGAGTAACTTTTAAGTTTTTTGTGGAGATAGTGTAGAGTTTGAGCTAAAGTCTATTGGAGTTGGAAAACATTTTTTCAAAATTTCAAACTCTACAGCCAAACAAACCATATACAGTGTGAAGCACTGATTTCAACCTGAATTCTTGCAAATTCTCGTAAAACTGGTAGTATCGCATGATTATATGGTAGTATTGGGAGGTTTGATCAGTGGCACTTTTTAGCATATCTAAATTTAAATTTCACAAATACTCTAAATTATTTGTGAAATTTTATGAATTATAAATTTAAAAATGGAAATAATGACTATCATACAACAGCTTATATTTAATGTGTAATTTGATAAAAAAGTGTCGTATTTCACAGTCTTAACCCCTTGATGCCTAGGGATGCCTAGACCCCCAAAAAATCATGTTTAAAATTTTTAATTTTATTACTGAGCCCTAATGACTTTGCTGACCATAAAATCAAATTGTTTGTTCATAAATTACGAAAATTATTAAGGCGGCGAAATGGGATATTACCTATAGAACATTTTAAACTTGTCTGAAATCTATTTTAATAAATTATCACTATTATGTGTAACCATGGAATAACATTAATAGTAATTAAGTTCTTAAATAATTAATATCGATATTAAATTAATTTAATAAAATAATTATAATTAAACCAAAAATTAACTAAATATTATTATTCTTAATGTTGAACATCCATTAAAGACGTCTGAGATGCCATAATTTTTAAGTATTAAATTTAATAACATGTTCACATAATATTAATAAATTTATTTTCATAGCTGAATATTTTAATTGATATTTTTATATTATATAATTATTAGAATTTTTTACATAATTTACTTTACATAAATTCATCAAATAGAGTAATAGCTATTTTAATTTACTAATTTAAAAATATCTAAATAACATTATCTCGTTGACAACTAATAACAAAACTGCTTTAATGATGTTTTAGCAAACTGGAGATAAATATTTATATCATTCTAAAAATCAATGAATGATGTTATCATTAGAGAGTAAAAAAATAGTATTTATGGCATATAAAAATAGCGCTATAAATAGCAATAATAAATGACCAAAATAGCTCTTAAAATAGCATTTATAAATTTGAAGAAATTTTTTAATTCAAAGATTTAACATTATATAGTGAAATTCAAGTTCATAAATATTAATTTATATTAAGATTAACGTAAGAAACAAAATATTTTGATAGATTATCAGTCGAAAAATTGCATCTTTTTTCATTTAATACATTTTTAAATTGACTAAATGATCTTTCGACGTCACAGTTAGTTCATATAGCAAATCGGAAACAAGCAATTTCATCCGGTTCTAAATTAATATCGATATTTTCTTTTAATGTTGAAACTTCTATAACACTAATAATAGATTTAAAAATTTTAAATCCAGGATTGCCTTCTAATATTTTGTCAAATTTATCATATGTTTTTTTTGCCAATTTCAGTGTTTGATATTTCTAATAGCTTTGATCGAAATTATTCAATTGTTTTATTTACTTCAAAAATGGTTACCTCTCTATTTTCTAAAATGTTTATAAAATCAATTATACACGAAAAGTTCGATGTTATAAATATTAGCTCATTTTTTAATTCTGAATTATTTAAGCAAATTTTCACATTTTTAATTGATACTGCATCTTTAGAATTTAATTTGTTTATTACTTCTGAAACAATTGATAAGTTTTGTGAGTAATATTTAACACAAAGTAACCATTTTCCCCATCTAGTTATAACTGGTTCCGGAAGTAAAGAATATCAGTTGCTATACTTTTGAATTTTTGAATACTTTTTGGTGTTTTTTGAAAATTTTCTTAACGTTTGATATAAATTTATCGGTGAGAACGAAATTATGGCGAATATATTCTGAAATATTATAAAAACTATGTGCCAAGCATGTCAAATGAATTAATTTGGGATACACATTTTTCATGTCTCTTACAAGTTTGCACATATATTTTGATCGATCAGTTAGCAATAATAATATATTATTAAACTTAATACCATTTGACCAAAGTTTTAATAAGGAGTCATTTATAGTCTGCAGAATTGATGTTGAATTATTAAATTCAATAAATGCTGCGTTAAGCAGATGTCTTTTTTTCTGTTCACAAGTTCTTAATTATTATATTAACAACATATAAGCAACATACAATCAGTGGACTCATCGACGGATAAGCATAAATTTTCATTGCTTAAATTTTCTCTAATTTTCTTAAAACATTTTCGTATGTTTCATTTGTTTGAATTTTACATATAGTTTGATGAGACGGTATTTGCTGCTTTGTCCAGTGTTCTAACATTTTTTTTAAATTTTTCATTTTTCACTTTATTTGGTGCAATATCTGCAGAAATCAAAGCTTCAGAAATTTCTAGATAAAAAATCACTTTTATTATTAATTTTTTCACTAATAAATTTCTGTTTACTAGTGTTATACGCTAAACACATAACTCACGCGATTGGGCTCAAGCTCTTGTTAATTACTTTGTTTTTTCCCTATTAATCACATGTTATGTCTATTACTCACATGCTTTCAATGTTACTCACATATGCTATGCATAACATGTTTTAGTTTCAACTCTTAATTAATGTTTTTAGCTTTTAATAATCACGTTTCAATTGTATTAAATAGTTAGTCGTGTATTACATGCTGTGATGATAAGTCGCAAATAAAATATAATCTAATT
>JAQGAW010000984.1:0-22357 GCA_034698025.1 Phthiracarus crinitus | reverse complement strand
ACGAAATTATTTTTGATTTTAATTTTGATTTTCAAAAATCAAAACAACACTAGTTTGAGCCTAATTAATACCCACTTGTATTTTTTAATGATGAGTTGGTTTAGATAAATGAAATGAGTGTCAACAGTTATCCTATGTTTGCCAAAATGTTGGCAAATTCACTGACAGGCTTGCATACCACACAGTGATTGGTCAGTTGCTAAGTTTCGAGAGCTGTTGCGTAATTGCTATTAATTAGAAATTAATTGATTTCATTTAAAATATTATATGATTCGGCAAAATAATTTTGTTTCCGTTTTTTATGTTATTATATGCCAAAAATTACTGTAATACTGCCAAAACTAAAATCATTAATACTGTCACTACATTATCCTTTCTGGACCCTTACAGCTCGAAACTCACGAACGAAGTATCACTGCTTAAAAACAGAAAACAAGTTTACAAAAAAAACTTAATTTAGATATAAAATTGTTGCTTTTGTTTGGGATAAGTTTGAGTGGGATAAGAGTGCGCAATCATCTGGTTATTGCCAATACAATGATGATAACTTGGATAAACGCAGCTATCGTTATATAGTATTTCGCATCCGTTGCAATGATGTGTGGCATTGCCATCAGTGCCGTAATGCTGAGCGATTGATGGCGAAGCGGTTCGCGACGCCGCCTCATATAACTCGTTTGCGCTGCAACTGTGCATCTTATTCAATACGGGAACTGATGTACGATCCGTTAAACTCGCGATAAACTGCTGATGCAATGAGCGATGAATCGCAGTACAATAGTGGTTGCAATTCTCCACACAATTAGGAACTATTGGCGTCACTTTACACGTTGGCAGCGAACACTTCGGCCATTTACTGCCAGTCGGGTATATATCCGAAGCGGATCCGGAAGTAAAATAAAGCGATGGCGGAGGAAGAGGGTATATCGAAGATAATTTTGGTTGTTCTCCACAATCCATTGAGTGAGGAGTATAGACGTTACTGACACTGCAATTAGTGGTGAGAGTAACTGAATTGGGCGTCGCGGATGTCGTGCGCATTGTGTCCAAATCAATGCGTACCGAATCGGCGATGCCTGACACCAATGATGGCGATGCGATGCTTGTGGGCGACGCTCTGTTGGCGATCATTGCCATTTCTGAGCCGTCAACGCTGTCCGCCACACATTTAATCGTTTGAGTGTTTGTAGGAGTTTTGCTCAAATGGCAGCAACGCGTCATAATTACCAAAGCGATTATCGTAACGATAGCCAACACGACAACTAAAGCGACCAGAAGTTCATCACTGGTTATATATATATTGAGATAACCGAGATTTCGATTAGTTGTTGGAAACATATCGATCGCACCGCCATTATTGCGAGATTCGATTAAATTGGTGGTCACGTTGTATCGATTAATTTCGATGCGATTTTCGCCGCTTATAACGTTTTCGGTAAATACATTGATAACAAGTTTACCCAAAGCGGACGCAACGCCTGGCGATGATATCTCATACTTAACCAAATCGATGAGCACGTCATTGTGCGTATCGGCGCTGTATTCGGCGATGTATACGATTCGTGATTCGATAATATCGTCGTACGTGAACTCCGCTAAACTACTCTTTCGCTTTGACACTCTTCTAGCGTTGATGTTTCGCCGTTTTTTGAATTGCTTCACGTTTTTGAAATACCCGTATTTCGGACTCGAAACGATGAGAAATGTTGGCGTGGAGTTCGTAACCATTGCTAACTCACTGTTAATTGGAAATTATATCAGATTAAACAATTTTGACAATTAATGAAACTAACGATAGGAACGTAAAATCGGGATTATATGGCAAACTACTGAAAAATGCAAAAACAATTCAAAAACAATACCTGGCGTCCAAATATTCTGGAGTAATCGCCACTTTGTGTCCAGCGCTCACATTAATGCATGGCTTTCTATAACGAACTAATGGTTTGGTTACTATTACTACCGTAATATTTGAACTATAATTCTGCGTTTCGTCGTCATTATTGGCCACAATGTCGACCACAAAATAATCGCTGACAACCTTATGAACCTGAACGTAAGCCACATTATTGGCGTCGATATCGTACTGAGTAAATGTAGAGATATTGACGTGATCTTCAACATTAATGATGCCGTGATGTGGCGCTTCTTTGATCGTATAGTAAATCTGATTCGCTTGCAATGCTGTGCTATCATTGCTAATTGTGCTCAAATGTTTTGATAAGATTTTCGTTTTATTCCTGCTCTGAATCAGTTGAACGGTTGAGTGATTGATCATCGACAGTGAAAATGGTCTTTCTTTTATCCTAATTGTTAATGTAATCACTTTCTCGCCAGTGTTGCCACTCTTGCTATTATTCTGATTATGATTGCATATTCTTAGCAAAACTTTTATCTGTTTATTGTCAGCCAAATGTTTGGCGGTTTTGTGCACAAACTCGATCGACCGTTGATCGACCTGTCGCTGCGTAAAACTAGTTATCGGCGATTCAGGGTTTTTGGTATTCGCAAAAAAACTTTGGTCACTGTTCACTATATTTAACAGTTGATATCGAATTTGATCCGAACTGGTTTTGTGATCATAAACCACGCTTAAAATATCGTTGGTTATGATCTTGTTTGTGTCCCGCATTAGCTCTATAGCGCCCGTAAGATTGCCATTAAATTGTGGCGATCCGTCAGTTTTGTCCAGTATTACGATATAAAACGGAAACGTGTACCGCATTCCGTGCAAAAATGCGGGCAATTGATAGAAAGTGGAATGAAATTCGAGCTGAAAGCTGACGCTATCGTTATAATAGCGCGAACCGTCGTGCGTGTAACGAACTTTATTGGTACGCAAGTCGTTCAGTGTGAACACGTTGTCCGGCAATTGCGGCGCATTATTGTACTGCCAGTGCGATCGATGCCATATTTCGATCTCTAGTGTACCGTATTTTGGCGGTTCAGTTATGTGAAATAGTACACCATTTTCGGTGATGCCGTATGCGGTGTAATCGAATTTCACTTCGATTAGCTTATCGTTTATTATACTGCTTCCGCCCGAACTTATATTAAGTGGTCTTAATTTTAGTAAGTTCTTGTCGGACAGCGTTTCGTTCAGTTTCGTAGGTTTAGCGCAGTTCGCGCCGCTGTCACAGTCGTCGCATTTTGTGATACCTTTTTGTGAGCATTTAGCGTCAGTTTCACCCGAACGTTGTTGAGCTAATTTGATTGCGTTCGCAGTTTTCGCGTCTAATGAACCTATGCGTGCAAAATGATGATGCGTTTAGAACATTATTTTTTCCCATTTAATTTATATTTGTTTGATTGTAACGCGTTATCCGTAAACTAAAGTAATTTGTTTATATAAGCAAAATATAGGTTAAATCTGCCTCTGTTTCTCTCACTCGCACTATCTTTACAATTACGTGTTACCCACTCTCTCTCTCTCTCTCTCTCTCTCTCTCTCTTTCACCCGTAAAGCACTGTAAATACGCGCATATATCACGATTGATGCAAATGTTAATGACTTTGATGGCATTTCGGAGTTCATTTCTATTTTGGTCTTTTCACGTATACTACTAGTCAATAGACTTTCACTGAATAAAAATATTCGCTCATAAGTTAGATGATTCGAGACATACGAAAATGCTTACTGATTAGCGATAAGCGACATAACTGCGTACATACGCGCCTTTTTTTCTAAGAAACCTTAATTTTTATTATAGTGTTTTCCGAGTTAAGCAAATTTACGCCATTATAATGCGATAAATTATTTATAATTTTAATGGGAATATTGTTTTCGATTTTTTTCGGCATTCATTTAGTATGTATAATAGTTGTTAAAAATGTTTATGCAATATTTTCGCGAATAATACAAAACAGACGCACAATGGAAATATGAGGAAAGAATGAACTGTATTATCTTAAAAATTTCTGACATTAAAAAGTTCTCGAATCGCATACAAATAAATATCGAAATACATTTTTTCATTAATCAGTTACAGTGTAACGTTTACTTTACATTTTGTATTACGGGATAAGAAAAGTGAAAAGTTTTGAATATCAAATAACGGTTTGACTGAAGGAAAAACTTAAATACAAATAAACACTAAACATGTATTAATTGCTAAAAATACAGGATTAAGTGGGGATCATAATCGTAACGCGAACTTTTAATTCGAAAGTTAAATAAAAAAACATAATCTTTACTTACATATGCCTGTGCTTACGATAATAATCCAGATATGATAACACCAATACGACATTGAAAATAATGATTGAATGATCGCACGTTTACTTCAAATGCTAGACTTTCTGTTTCCAATTAAGGAAAGAAGGCATTTGGCACTAAGAGTTTGTGGTTTGCGCTCTTCTGTTCGGTTCAGTCTATTCTAGTCTTTGAAAATGGGTGACACAGACAATGCTTACCAGTTATATATAGTTTGATCTCTGGATCGCTAGAAAGTTTTAAAGTTGTCTACAGTCAAGTTTTTGTGTATTTGGTTATATGCGCTCTTTAAATATTTACATGTGTGGAGTATATTTGACAATTAAATTGAATCAATTAAAAAGGAAAAACTTATGTTTAAGTTAGAAAAATTAAGGTAGAAAAATTGGAACCCGAGACAAACCGACATTATAAATATTTTAACCGACCCGACCCTAGATTTGAAGCATAGCAACCTTACCGAACCGAACCGGGGGTTAACCGAAAAACCCGATTAAATCATATAAAAATATTTAGTGAGTTCTAATCCTATAAAACTTATAATATTATCAATAATTAGATTGATTATGTAAATAATATATCCTTAAGTTTGCTATTTCTAACTTTTTTGCAATTAATTTAAGTTTAAATTGTTAAAATTACGTACAAAATTATTTTTTGACGATACAATTAGTAAAAAATTCCAGTTTAAACTCAGAAAAACAGAAATTATCTTGTTTTTCGGGTTTTCGGTTTAACCTCAGTTTTTTATACACTAAGTTTGTAATAACCGAACCGAAATTACATTATGAAAATGTAACCGAACCGAACCGTTTACGATTCTTACCCGATTAACTGACGGTTTAACAGACCAGAAAAACGGCTTTAATACAAACCTTATCTACTTATGAGTTTCAAATGGGGAAAACTTATTAAATGTTGGGACAAAAGCCTAATATTTTTTGTAATAAATAAGTGATTCAAACTCTAATGAATCCAAAATATTTACACTCAAATTTTTCCAAGTATTCTGATTTAAATTATTAATCCAACAATAATATTATTGAATCCAATTAATTAAAACTTTCCTAAATCTTAATGATTTACCGAAAATTTGTGCGTAATATTATTATTTTTAAGTCCGAGAAACTGTGAATGACATGACAACAAAATAATCAAATTTAGTACTTTTTACCGCAACAAAACTAAATGCGTGATCGAAAACAAAAAAGGCGTAAACGCGTGACGAATGAACGCAGTATTGTGGTTATGACGTCACGACGCAGTGTTTTGACACAAATGAATCATCGCATCAGTATTATTACGAAAACAATCATTGTTGACACTCGAAAATGTGTGACTGGTATCACCGAAATGCGCTCAAATCGACGACAAACCAACCGTTTAATCTGTCGATGATATGCGCACAGACAGAGGCCATACAGTTATGCGAACAGTTAAGACTGAATCGCGTGAAACTGATCGAAACGATGAGCGACCCATCATCTGACGCGTCAATCGTCGAACAAACGCTAAACAGCTATCTATCGCTTCTTCAAGGATTGATCATTAGTGATGAAATGGATGCCAGACACGGACCAACTCATAGCTCTAAGTTGCGTCACTATATGGTGTTCAAGTGGACGAACACACTATTGGGACCGAAGCCTGACGCGCATCGCGACACTGTTTTCGAGTTGATTTCAATGTGTTACGAGTACGCGATTTGGCTCATGAAACACGCGGCATATCTCGCCGTTTCGAAGGAAGAGATTAACATGGATTTGGCTAAACAGGTGCACAACAGTTTGAGAAGAGCTGCAGGAGTTCTCACCGAATTGCGATCCAATTGGTATTAGTTTTCGTAAATCATTATGTAATGTGACGTGATTTTGTGATACGTATGTGATGTGTATTTGATGATTGCAGGTGCGATCGACTGTTGGATAAGAAATTAATAGATGGCTCAGATTTAGATCCGCGTGTTATGAACGCATACGTGTTTCAGTGTCAGGCAGAGGCACAAGAGGTGACCATTGCGAGAGCCATTGAGTTGAAACACTCGGCAACACTGATCTCGGCGTTGGCTAACGAGACGTCGAACATGTTTCTATCGGCCGCCGCGTCCATCAAAGCGTTAGATCCGCTAAAGTTTGGCAAATGGATCACCTATTTTCAGCTCAAGTCTGCTGTATATGAGTCATACGTATGCAAACGCATAGAAAAAACTAATTTTTTATTATTATTATTTTTTGAATTGCGGTTTTAAATTACATCTCGGATTTCTTTTGTTTCTATTTTTCAGGCGTACTGCTATTTAGGCGAAAGTTTATTGGAGTGCGAAAAGTGCGGCGAAGCGATACGTGCGCTGCAGGAAAGCGAAAAATTCTACGAACTATCTGTGAAACTGTGTAAAGACTATAGTAAACTGAAGTCAGCGTACGGACAAAATGCGAAAATCGATGAACACTTGTTCTTCAGAAAATTGAGGCCATTAGTGACGCGGATTAAGGAGAAATGTGTGCGAGAAAATGGGTTTATGTTCGTATCGATGATTAAACGATTTTAGTTGTACAGTATTTGTGTTTTTAATCGAATAATTATAAGTATTTTTATTTTACGATACAGTTTTCACGACAAAGTACCGAACGATTGTCCCGTACTTGAGCTAAAAGCGACGCACGGTTTAGTAACGCCCGAATCGTTTACAGTACCGGCTATAAGCCCGTTATGGACACCGAATTCATACAAAGCGTTTGACTTGACGAAAGTCGCGATTTTGAATGACGCGATAAATTCCGTATGAACTTTTTTTATTTGTTTTATATGTACGTATTATAATAATTTCGAAAATTTATTCCAATTGTTCCAGAAATCCAGTAAATCGAAAGAAGAAAAGCCGATACAAGAAATAAAAGAGGAACCAATCAAATCAAGAGTAACGGAACCGAAGAATCAAAGCGGTTGTCAAATACAATAATGCTATCATTACTCTATTGTTAAATGTGTGAATCGATTAAATGACATCAGGTTTTATTTTTTTATGTTTTAATGTTTTATAGGTTTATTATCTATTATGTATATCATTATTAAATAATATACAATATTTGAGTTTAATTTAATTTTATTGAAATGAGTTGTGATGAAATTTTTTCTATTAATTAACCCGTGTTTTATAAAAACACGATATTTAACTGATTAATTAAACTTAACTTTCGTAGTCATATCTTTATTGCTTTGTATGATATTATAATTTTGACAATAAATTAGTTTTATCTTTATTTAGTATCTTTTTGTGCAAATTTTAACATTTTATTGAATTTTGTTGTAACGGTTATAGAAAGCAATGAAATCAAATCACGGAATCGTTAGAAATTCACATCCCTATTAAATTGATGCTTAGATAAGTTTTTCTGCCAAATAAAATCATTGAAAATTTGTCAAATATTTTTAAATGTTTCATTTTCGCCTTTTTTATCGTTAAAATTAAATAATGTTGGGCTAATCTCGATAATTTTGAACTGTTATAACTTACCGTATAAGCTTTTGAATTATATGAACATACGGTACACTCACGCAAATAGTGAAACGCCTTTCATATGATCCAACGTTTTCATACGAGTATAATGGAATTTTAGTTATTCTGTAGTTATAATGCTTACCCATTATTGTTGGGTTAGCTATTACTGAACCGTAAATTTTCGTTATAAGGTATGCACTTGGGTTTGCAAATGTTCGCAAATGCTGTACAATAATTCACTAGTCGCTGCACATAACGTTCCAAAATAAGCGAATAAAGTTTATAACGTTAATCGTTATGTAGTGAATAGTATAAATAAAAATCTTTCTCGTATTCAATAAATTCTTACTTATAAGACAAATACTTTATTTTTTAGTTTAAGATATATAAGCTTATATACCGTATTATTGGTTTTTTTTCAAAAATATTGTATTTTTAAATATTTAAAACTTGTTCGGGTGTATCCGATGTGTGGAAATAGTGATGCACTGAATAAGTTTTATGGACGAAAGGTTTTTTTATATAACGTTTCAATTTACACCCGTCTGTCGTATCCATTGTTGTCGTTGACGTGACCGGTGATGCTGTTATCGATACGCTAACCGGTTGCGTATTTTTGTTAAATTGAACGCTAAATGACACGTTGCCTATAGAAATATTTCGAATAACGTTAGGTTATCTTTAATTAAAAAAAGACATTGACTTACTTAATGGCGGACGAAATTTGGCAAACATTGCGTTCACAATTGACTGCTGAAACGCTATGATTTGACTCGCGATGTTCGCTTTTATTACGCGAAGCGCTGGCCTTTTAATGATTGGTCGATTAAAAAATGGCCAAAACGGTAATAACTTTGGCATAATAACAGTAATCTCCTCTGAATCTCTGGCCGCAAACTCGTTATGAGATTTGCTTAACAAAATATTATCCACTGTTTGGCTATGATATAAACTTTGTCTTAGTTTAGCTTTCGCTATACGCGTGTTATTTATATAAATAAGAAACAATAGCGTAGAGATTTGAAATGAAACTTTCATTTCGTTGTGTTCATAAACATTTGATCAATTCTGCACGACTTTGGAAATAAGTGCCGAGCGTTTGTCTGTGAAGTTATATAATTGAAAATTTTAATTGAAAGGTTCTATTTCTTGGGTTATTTTTATCGACTTAATTGTATTTAATTATATTTCGGTTTATCCATTATCTAAACAAGATCTGCGTTTTAATCAAAGAAATGTGTGTTGTAGTTGTTGTTCGAAACATATACGCGATTATAGTCTAATAACTAATGTCAATCGAAAAACTAAAAAACATTGTTTTAGTGAAATCGTTATTTCGTTAGAATAACAAATATTACAGCGAACCCTGAAATAACAAGTGCTAATGAAAAGTGTTGTTCAAAAGTTCGCACATGGCTTGCGTGGCATATCGAAAATGGGTCTAATAATATGATAATAGAATATTTACGGCTTATCTCTTTAAACTTGAATGCATAAACTTTGAAATTTTTATAACCAACGCGAGAATTCAAGATCAGTTTACAAACGGTATAGTTTTAGAAATCATTACCGTTATTATCTGATCACTAATTATTATATTTAGTGAGTCAATTTGGAATGCATTCAAATAAATAAATTAAATAAATTGTTTTACTCAAAATCCAAAAATTGGTTTTGAGCCTATGATGAAAGTTTGCTTCTTTACGCATTTAATCTAAATTCTATTAATTAACATTGAGATTAGTGTCTTAAAAATTAAATCTTTTGTAAATTTCTAACGTAAATTTGAATAAACTTTTTGCCTTTTTATATAAACTTTTAGTTTCAAAGTTCTAAAACTCGGAATTAACTTAATATTCTCCACACTAAGTGTTTTCGTCTCTAAGCGCGCAACAAATTATTATTTGCTCTATTTTTGAAGTGATTGTCGATAACGATTTAAGCTGTATCTTTATATTAGCATAAAACTATGAACAGCGAGTTGTTTTTGAACTCATCCGAAGCTGCGAAACATAGCGAAATATGCTCGAAAATAAAAGCGAGTCTAATATAGCTGTGATTTATCAGTTTAACCAATCTATATATCCACTCGCAATCGCGTTACTAGTGGTGTATCCGTTTTTCACTATATTCTCGAATACAGTGTCGTGCGTCATATTTTTCCGAAAAGATAACCGAAAATCACGGCCCAAAGTGTTAATGGCGAACATAGCATTAGCCGATATCCTGTTTACTCTAGTTATCGTTGCATATGCCACCACATGTTCATCAATCAAAACGTCGGGTATAGGCTATGTGTGGTGCGAATCGCCACTCATTAATGTACTATTTTTCACACCTAACTATGTATCGGCGCTAACCATGACTATTATCAGTTACGACAGGTATCGCATGTTTGTTTACCCACTTAAAGCTAATCCGCTGTCAAAGATATCCACATCTAAATTGATGATTATTGTGTGGAGTTTGTCCGCGATTATGACATTTCCCGAACACATCCAATCCGACTCATACGCTATTGATTTCGAAAATCAAAAATACGTATGCATTACACGAGATTTTTGGATTACATTCACCGAAACTGTCGAATATATTCTATACATTTATGTATTGATTTTCATTTACTTATTACCGGTATTATTCACGTCATTCTTCTACTATAAAGTGCTGTATAACTTATTGCGACAGAAGCGTCAACGACAAGATAGCGTCGAGTCGTGTCTCAGCGAAACGCAGTTACAATTAAGCAAACGCGCGACACTTAAAACGGTAATAATGCTGGTCATGATTGTCGCGATTTATAGTATCTGTTGGTTACCGGTTTACATATACGAAATTGTTTATACTGGACAATGCAATACGTCTGATGTATGGTTTGTCATACAGTTTCTGGCGATGTCTAGCTCTACGTTGAATCCAATAATTTACTGGTGGATGAATCGAAAGTTTCGTCTCGACACGAAAATCTTACTGTTTTCTTGCTTTAGAAGAACACGCAGTATTGATATTAATCAAAGCAGACAAACAACAACAACATCACAATTATTTAGTATTTGCGCTTTCGTTAAGTAAACCAATATTTAAAAATAATGTTTACAAAAATGATTATTATTGATTGACTAATAATCCGTATTGTCGTTATGGTTATTAAATTTAAAAATTTAATCTTTCCGTTATTTGTTTTTGGTACGCATTCGTAATAACAAATTAAATAAATTGTTTCCCTCAATATCTAGAGAAAAAAATTGGTTTTGAGCCATCGATGAAAGTTTGCTTCTTTTCGTATTTAATCTAAATTCTATTAATTAACATTGAGATTCGTGTCTTGAAAATTAAATCTTTATTAACGTAAATTTAAAAATATAGCTAAATTTGAATAAACTTTATGCCGATTTATATAAACTCGAGGTTACAAAGTTCTAAAACTCGGAATTAACTTAATTTTCTCAATAGACTTTTAAATTGTGAAAATTTTCAGGCCCGACAGTTTGAAGATAAGCCTGAACCGAGCCCGATTTTTATAAAAGCAAAAGCCCGGCCCGATAAAAACCAAAAAATAAAAAATAAATATAATATATAATTTTATTTAATATCATCATAATTTGATCTATAAATCAATAATTTATACACTGTGTTTGGTTTTAATAGAGTTATTTTATCGGTTAATGTCAAATTAGCGTGAGTATAACTTCGGTCAGAGCGGAATGCTTTAAAATAAAAATAAATTTGGCAAACTTTATTTTATTTTAGAGAAATTCGAAAGCCCGACTCGGCCCGACTTTTTAGTTTTTAAACCCGAACCCGGGCCGCAAGATTATGTCGGGGGCCCGCTTAAAACTCTTAATTCTCAACACTAAATGTTTTCGTCTCTAAGCGCGCAACAAATTATTATTTGCTCTATTTTTGAAGTGATTGTCGATAACGATTTATTTTTGTTGTTACTTTACGTCTAACACATGTTTAAAACTATGAACAGCGTGTTGTTTTTGCACTCATCAGAAGCTGCGAAACATGCGAAATATTCTCGGAAATAAAAGCGAACATAATATTTTAACGCAACCATATATCCACTCGCAATCGCTTTATTTGTGTCAATTCCGATATTCCGTCCTTTTTTCCTTAGTTTTTTAGTCCGAAAAAGTATTGTCTCTGCTTAATACTGGGCACTCATGCATAATGTTGTTAGTATTTCTATTTAATTAAGTTACATATCAAAATTTTTTAAACGTTGCTTAAAAATTTAGGGAGCAAAATATGAGCACTCAATCATTAAGTTTATTATTTTTACCAATTCTCACGTCACATAACTTATTTCCATGTATTCTATTAAAAGAAATAAGCACGTGTTTGACACGATTAATATGAAAAACATGAGGAGAGAGAGAGAGAGAGAGAGAGAGAGAGAGAGCTCACACAAAAGAATAAGAGATCCCAAAATAACATCGTTTAAGATGTGGTCAAATTAGGTTTCGAAAAGTAAGAGTTGAAATCCTATATTTGGTAAAAACTGGATTAATACACTCAAATCAAGTTTCTTACGTCATAAACATTTTTGGTAATGATTGTGTCTTACATTCTTTAATTTTGTTTTATACACCTGACCTCAAAAAATACATAATAATTATTGTTGTTTACGCCAATTTTAGAAGCGTTTAGACGAAAAAAAACTATTGTTCATCTGTTCATCATATTATAGTATACTTGAGTGCACTTTTAAAACTACGCTCAAAGATATGTGTTGACACCCATTTAAATAGTGAAATGAAACCGTTTGTAAACCGATTTTTGTTGTTTGTGTGATGAACTTTTTATGCGTTCTTCGAAATCATTTTTGTTTAAGTAGTCGTCGAAACGTTTTGTCTGAATAATCGTAATTAGACTGTGCATTAACGGAGCAATCATTTGAATGTTTTGCTAAATTATTCAAAATGCAATAACCCTTTCGTTAATTAAAAGTTTTCAAGAACACGCCGTGTACTTGAAATTTTTTGTTTGTGAGCTCTCATTGATAGTCCATTAAATTTAGTCGCGTTTATCTAAATGAACGAAATGTTAAAGAAAAATTTTACATCATTTTTAATAGCATGATAATTATAATCAAATTACATTACGTATTAATTAATAAACGAAAATTCATGATTAAACATAACAAATATGTATATATACGTTTTATAAAAAAAATATAAGCTCATATATATTCAGATTTTTAAAGGAAAAAATCATTTTCACAAAACACAAGTCAATTTTTATGATTTGCATTAATTGGTGCGCGTATCGGTTATCGGTTCAAATTGTCTAAATTTTTTCGGTAAATTGGTTGCTGCTTAATTAGATCGATATCCGGCAACGTTGGCGCAGACGGTTCGTCGATCGGTTTGAACAAAAAACTTTGATCGTCCGACGGAATAATTGTAATGATCTCTCTAACCCATGGCGCGAACTCTTCACTTTCGACACGTTTCTTCTGCTTATTTTGCTTATAATTTATATCCGAGTTATAATTCTCTCTCTGCGAGTCAAACGAATTTCCTTTTTCCCCTGCATTATCCCAAAGAGGGGGATAATAAAAATCGGGGTAAAATCAGAAAATTGGTCAGTAACTATGCGGCATAATCCGAGTTTTTACCCCACCCCTCACCCAAATCGCAATATACCTCACTGGGGGTTAATCAGAGTTTCTGTAAAAGACTTTAATGTTTTCAAATTTATATTAACGTAACTCAGTTTTAACCCATGAATTCTATTTTCATAGATACGGTTTGAAATGGAATATAATCTAAGTTAATGTTGGGATAATGCGGGGAAAACGGGTAAATCGATTTGCGTTTTGTCGGCATTAATTTGCGGATGATAGTGGTAAATATGCTTCCGATTTGGTATTCTCGTTGCGCTTTCGATTCGGATGATGTGGCTGTGTATCAGTATTCGCGATGGATCGGTGTAATCAACATGTAAACGTTAAAGTAGTTCAGTATTCTATTGTTATGCATTCGCGGGTCCAATGAGAAGCTGTCCTCAAAGTTTTTCGGCTAAATGTCGTGATCGTCGTTATTATCGCGCGATATTTCGCTGTTGTGCTGTTCGTAATAATTCGGATCAGTATATATATATATATAAATGCTTTAACCGGCACTTAAGTTGATTCATGTTATTTCTGTGATAACGTTGATGACTGTTCACACCGATTGTTCACTTCTCGGTAAGTACAGTACAGGTAATTTAGTTTATCGCTTTTCGAATAATTTAACGCAATAAAAATAAAAATTCAATACAACCGACAATTATCAGTGAATGGTTTTCATTGTGTTTGTGTGTGCGTACAATATTTGAAATGAAAATTGTCTCCGATTTTTCGCCGATAGCGTATGCAGCGTAGACTAATTCAACGAAAATAGTTTTATGTTTAGCAATAAATAAACCGAAATAATTTATTCAGTGAAATTAGTTTAACCTCGTTTTACTTGTGATTTTGAAAGTTCATTGGACTAAATTTTTTACATTTTTTTGATTCTCTTTCAAATTTTTCAATTTTCGTTGAAAAAAACTATATTCACTTTTATTTCTCTTAAAAATGCTATTTTTTGTATATATATTTATAAAGTTTTTTGTTGATATTTAATATCAGTATTAATGCGTGCTGTCGTTATATATGGTATTTATGAGTTAATCTCGTTTTTTGATTTTCGTTTCGTTTCAATTATAGTGTGTTGCGTTTATTTATAGGATTTTAATTATTTATAAATATATATTTGATTAAATTTTAAGATAGATTTCCAACGCACACCAAAATAGATTTATAATAAAATATTTGTACGTTAACTTTGCTAATTATTATGGAAAAATCTTAGAAAAAATACTTTAATGTTTTTTCTTAAAAAACCTTTAATAATTATATAAAAAATATTTTCGTAAAAAAATATTTACACAAATCAATGTATATGTTTATACGGCGTATTATAATTAGAAATATTGTAATTTTTATAATAAACTTATTTTCGAATAATAATAATAAAAAATAATAATAGATGTTTGACGCGTGAAAACCAAACCATACCAAACTTTAAAAATCTATACATGATTATATTTTTTGGAATTAAGAAACGCTTATATCTTTCCGCTTTCGTGCGAAAACGAGCGACGAATCGCGTCCAAACGCTGCGTGCGTTTTATAAGCGCGGCGTAAGAGTAGGCGCATATCACAATAAATACGGATATGAGAAACGAGAATACGTCTTCGGACGACAGTTCTGCCACTTCGAGGATCAGAGCCAGTGTCATGAGAATGGCGTACGTGAGGGTCAGCGCGAAGTGTTCCCTCAAAGCGCCAACGATTCCGATCGCGCAAAAGATGACGACCATAAAGCACGCGAATAGCAGTACCGCGTGATTGTTCTTAAATTCCGGTTCTCCCAAGTCTTTGCCGGATATGGAGATGAATATCGAGCCAATTATTACCAACACATTCGATACAATTAGTATATACTTAAGCACTTTAAATATAGTGTCTAAGCTTATCATATTTAATGCCATAATTTTTGTTACCAATCAATTTTTAAATAAAAATTTTACTCGTCAGTCGACTTCCAAAGTAGTAAAACAAATACGCAAAAAAAATCTTTAATCAAATTTAACTGTTAAAATCAGATTCTATTGTTGAGCACAGAGATATTCAAAAGCAGACAACAGCTACGCTATATTAAAGCATTCCAATGATTACACGTTAAATAATAATTTGTATGACAGGCACATAACTCGGTGAAGAAAATCAGCAACAAAAAAATTGGTTTGAATTGAAACTAATGTGATAGTTCTTTCACTTCTTTATTTCTCTCTACCTCTCCCTCTCTCACAGAGTGAACACCTTATCAAATAAAAGTTTAAAAATAACTGGCAAACAACACACACACACAAACACTTGTGAGCTAAAAAAGCTATTTTTTTCGTGTTACCGTTTTCTGTTTTACAACTTCTCGAATACCACTTCGCCTGCGAATATATATCTAAAGATACTTTTATATATAGCAGAGCGAAAAACAAGTTTAAAAAAGTGGTGGCGAAAGAAATAACAGACTTCAAGTGTCGAAATGAAGAGAGAGCTCAGGGCTGTTGACTTCGTAATGCTGTGCAACAGTAATTAGAGTGACGTATCAAACCAACTGTGACCGTTTCATATATGATCTGTTTTAAGGATGTGTGCAACAAGTATATGAACGATTCCAGCACACAATGGCATAACCATAAGTAAAAATTTATTATTATGCCATATATGTATTTTTATATATTTATTATGCTAATAAGATATATTCGGGATATTATTACGCTGTTGTTGTTGAGGTGAAGTAAACGCTACGCTTTTTTCGCTGTTGCCTTAAAAACATTGCGATTATCGCCCAAATATTTTTCAAGAGCTAATTTAAGCTTCTAGTGTTTGCTCGATTAATCTCAATTATTTTATCAAAATTAAATTATCAAACACTTTATTTTTTCTGGAAAAAAATTGCTGTATTAATTAATCTCAAAAAAAACTAAAACACCACTGGATTTCGTTACGAAAATTGTTTATCACTTAAATCATGATAATAATAATGAGCGTAATTTTTTTTCTTAAAATACACATTTAATAAGAGCCCTTTTTTTCTTTTCAGGCCAGTAATTGATTGTTTAAATTCTTAATAATACAGTAATACATGCCATCCTCGAAAAAAATGATTAACTCTTATTAAATGATCAATTAGTGACGCAATTAAGCAACAAATCCCCAGAAAAAAGGCTATATTTTATTATATAAATAACCGTTAATTACACACAACACACAGACGTGGAAGTAACGCATTGATTATTTTTTTCTCGTTGGCTCTCGTTTATAGTGAGCTAAACGAATCAAATCATTTATCTAAATTTGGGTAATAATTACGAACAATAAACTTATAATGGATTTGACGAGAAAAACAACACACTTAACTGCATATTATTATTTAATAGCGATTTATTGTCTTTAAAGCTCATTTACCTATTATGCTGAAACGACTACTGTATGACATCAATTAAAATAAAACATCATTAACTTTTTTCTGTCTTAAATACCAATTACAATACGAATTAAAGTTTCGAATAATGTAAATTATACTTTACTTTACTCAGTATTCAAATTGTTTCCCTTATTAAGCGATTTGTTGAACTTTAAAAAAAATCATTTAAAAAACATTTTGTTCCGAAACAAATGACGACAATAAAAATAGTAATTAGTAATTAATAATCTTCAAGTTTTGATCAGCTCTATCTCATTCTCTCTCTGCCCCTCTGACCCATACCTTTCTCACTATACGATAATTGTGGTAAAAGTTCCAGTGATGAGCATTGTCTCAACACTTCACTAATATTTAAGTTACACTTTAATTTTAACATGCTTTACCTTTAACCTAAAACATTCTAATTATGGTGTATTAAATCTAACGTGAGTGAGACTAATTTAAAAATTTAAATGCTCACCATTTTATAATTAATTTACTCGCAAATATGAAATAAATAAATTAGCATTAAGTCAAACAGCATCCAAAATAATTGGATAAATATATTTCGCTTCCATTAGTTGTCAGTTATTAGAAATCACAGATCTTTACTAACATGAAAACTTTTATAACAATTGAACAATAGATTTAAAAATACTGAATATTGCAATAACCTGTCTATTGTCACAGCAAAACACAATAATAAAGCTTAGAAATAACTAAATCTAAAATAAAGCGGATGTTTAAGCCAAACATTTGAAATACACCCAAAAAAGTAAAACAAATAAATATTGTTTTTCGTAAAAAATATATAACACTCATTTATTTATACTACAATTATGTCTAAACGAAATAATAAACGATCGGTTTTGATACAATACTTACAAGAAATATTTTTTTTTGGTTCAAAAAAAACAATATTCAATTAAAACACTCACACAATTTTTGGGGGAACAGTCAACGACGAACTGGCGGTCGCTATATTAAACTCTTCGACCTCCGAATCGCTGTTGTCATCGTTATCGCCGTCGCCATCGCTTTCGTCGATCGGCACCCGATTAAAGCCGGTCTTGTTATGCGAGTCCGAGTGTCGGCCAATCAGTCTTCCGATATCGTATTTTTGCTGAGCGCGCGAAGACTTCGACCCGCATTCATATCCTTTGCCCAGAAATCTCTTAAACGTTTTGTTCAGACACACCGCGTTGTGGCCGTTACGACGCAAATTGATTGCCATTGATATGATTATTACTAATAAGAATCCGATTGCGATTAGTGATACTGTCATTACAGTTTTTGGTGATAATAGAGAGCTTGATTCGGCCACTGAATGAGCCTCAGCGCGTTTAATCGGCAACGCATTGCTATCACTAACTATTTTTGCAGTTACTGGTACTAAATTGCCATCAGTTGACGGTTGCGATATATTTTTGTCATAAGTATCGTAATTTTGATTATTTTGATAGTTAATGTCGGACTCGAGTTCGATGGGTGTGTGAAACGAGAACATATTTACACCAGATTTTTTCTTATGGTTATTGTTTATTTTGCTGATCACTGAGTTTGCATTATTTGATTGCGTTAAGTCTTGATTAACTGCGAAAAATGTAATTTTAAAATTAAAATAAAGCTGATTTAATAGAAAAATGTGAAATCAATTACATCTACTAAACATCCACACGTTGTTTGGCCCGATTTCGACCACAAAGATATTGTTTGCATCTTTCGAAACAGCGATATCGTGCGGCTGAGTAAATGACTAAATAAAACAACAAATTTCATTAATAAACTCGATTTTAGCTAAAATTAAACAATTCTTTACAAAATAAAAGAAAAATTAGAAAGTTGAGTAAGAAAAGTGATTTTGTGGAAAATAACGTATCATATGACCGGAAGATTAATATGTAAGCATTTATTATATTTAATTAAAAATAGTTTATTTCCCCCGTTTTTGGCAGTTCAGTGTTAGTGGAAAACTCACGGAAATGCACAGATTTTCAATAAAGTTCCCGTTTTTGTCATATTTAGCAAAATATGGTTACTAATAAGTATGTTACAAACGTGTTCTATAAGCATTCATATTAGATATTAAGTATGAGATTTATTGAAAGTTTGTTTCCGGTTTCTTCAGATTTTTAAACACTTTTTTAGTCCAAGAAATCACAATCCTTAGTTAATAACAGTTTTACCCCAGAATTTGGAGCAAAAGCGCCAACCAATTGGCGATCAGATATATTAAATACAAATCCCAAAACGTGTTTGCTTTGGTAGAGCGACGGACCGCACACCGCGTAAAGAAGTGCTCGCGAGTGAGAATAGGCGATCGAGAATAAGCGGCCATTAAACTCTTCGCGACTTATTTGGAATTGAAAATCTCCATATGGAGTGGCGAAACACTCGAGCCTTCCGTGTTCGCGATCGGCGATACACGCCAACTGTTTCTCTTCGATTAGAATCACTTTATGTGGTATTGTAAACGAATTGACGGGAGGGTTCATGAAATAACCTAAAATATTAAATAATCTATAAATAAATAAACTTTGATTTATAAAATATAATAATAATTATATCATTGATTTAAAAGTTAAGCGAATATTAGCAACAGATACACATTGTTTTAAATATTGTATGCCACGTACTCCACCAGTAATTTATAATAAGATAAATTATTTTTTAAATCTAATTACAGGTAATACTTCGAAAATTAAATGATACGTGTATTCTGACGGTATGCTAATTAAACTCAACACATTTTTTAAATTATTACAGTTAACGTTAAAAGTTGTTTTTGTCGATCCAATATTGCTTATGTGCTATAATTTTCACTATACTGAACGATGGAATAGAAACACATTTTGACAGATTCTAGAACCGCAATTAACCTATAGGTTCGGGCAAATCTAATCTTAAAAACCGGCCAATTATTTAAATTTAACCACTAAAACAGACCATATGAGCTAATAATTTATAAAACATAAATAACAAGATAACTACCAATGCGCTCATTATGTCCCCATTGATTCAAGAACTTTCCGTTGCGATCAAAGCGAATCACACGACTATTGCAATATCCGTCCGCAACGTAAACGTCACCATTTGTCGCAACTGCAGCACTGGTTGGCTTACAAAAGTGCGTGCTATCGTCTCCGGGTTCGAATCGTTCGCCCAATACTAGACTGGGCTGCGATTGAGAGCCATCGGCCGCGAACTTAAACACCTGATGAAGTGCCACATCTGTCAACCAAATCGAAGCGTTTCCGTCAATCGATAAGCCATGTGGTAAGTAAAACAGATTACTTGCCCACGATTTTACGATTCGTTTCGTAAACGGATTGATCACTACAATAGTGTCGGTACTGATTGGCCCAGAATTTTGTAATTGGTATCGATTTCTGGCGTCAAACGTTCTAAAAACAAGAACATGTGTCAATCAAATCAAATCAAAACAATACAAAATCATAGCAAATATGGTTTACACGTACTTGTCATTCCACACGTGATCTCCCCTATGAAATATAACGATATTGTTATCGCCATCGACATCGACAGCAGTCACTTGACCGAACGGTAAGTGCGATGCGGTGTTCGTGTTGTTGACGGCGAACGGCCACGAAGAGTAAGACTGTGCGTACAGTTCGGTCAACGGTTCCGTATTTGAGTCACATTTGGCGAAACACAGCAAATGTATTATGAATACAATTGGCACTAATATCATATCAAATTTTTAAATATAGAGCGCATTTGTTGAATTAATTACTGAAAAATAAAACAGATATGATAACACAACAAAAACAATCGCGAACCAAACATACGGTGTGTTGTACTGTACGCGTATACAGTAAACTGTGCAACACATACACTGTACACCATAAATAGCATTTGTTTGTTGCTATATAATACGTGCGTATTTGGAAAATTATTAGAGACGTGTTTATACGGGTAATTGAATAAAACTAAAACTTTGAGAAATTTTTTGTATTTATTTGCGAAATATTGTTCGTTATTAATTTTCGGACAAACTGTTTATAAACTAAATTATTAGCTTTCCTTCTTATTTGTTTAAATTTACTCGTAATGCTAATATTTTTTTAAAAAATGTATTGTAAAACTAAACAGATTCGATAACAAAAATCGATCTAAAATTCTTTAGTATAATTCGTGAATCTATATTATCGTCTTAACTAAAACCGAGTAATAGATCTATAAGATCTATAAGAAATTGGATTTCCTTGAATTGCATATCTCTAATAACTCTTAATTCTTTGTAATAGTAATGCATTAAAAAATCGCGATATCATTTCAATGAGTAGAAACGATACGATACTCATTAATGTATTTTTAATGCTGCACTCTATTATCACAACTTATAACTATACAATTTCAAAGTTAGCACTTGGTTAGCATCTACTGCTGAGAATATTTAATGCGATTCCAGATTTCTCGAAATCCAGTCCAATCTAAGGCAAAATTTTTAGCTATACTTAGTGACTCAAAGTGAACTAAAAATTTAGACACGTATTTACTAGGGTTAAGAAAAATGAAAATTTATATATTTAATGATGTTATAGTTTTAAAACTCCAGTATTTGAAAAAGAACTTAAAAACTTGCAAAATTTAATTTTCCAGTTTTAAAGGTACTTTTTAAATTTCCCGAAAAATTTGCGTTTCTTAGAAAATTTGCAATATTTTTCCCATTATGACTATATTTTGGTAATAGAGTTTTATTAATAAAAGGAAAGTTAAATTTTATTGCAAAAATTTCAATTTGTTGGTTTCAAATTGGATTCTTTTTAATTATTTAATATTTAGCACTGAATAAGCCATATATGAACTTTTGATATTGATTTTTAAATTAATTTTATTTTTAATATTCAAAGTTAAATACAATATTTATCAGTTTAAACAATTAGATGAAAATTAAATAAAAACATAATTTCAAGTAAGATTACAATCACTAAATTTTTCACGTGACGTGAAAAATGGTTTTCCATCAGTACAACGAGCGCTGTCCACTAACTTTTCATATTCTAATCTATTTTCATATAACCAATTCATTCTACAATCACATTCTAATGGTGTCATATATAAACGGATATTATTTCCGTTCGATAATATCGTTTCAAATATATTTTCATCTAAGAATATTAACATAGGGTCCAATTCCAAAGATAATGTATACTGTCTTTTATTAGCATTAAATGCTGAAATTGAAAAGCTATGAATAAAAAATACCCATATTATTAAATATTTAAAATAATTGATATGGGATTACCTTTTGCTCGTAAGGTTTGGCATCGATTCTAATTATACATACAAAGTGTCTGTATTTTGATTTCGAAAACTAAATGCGTGATCGGAAATATAATCGATTGGATTGCGATTGAGATAAAGTTGTGTCAAACTATTTAATTCATAAAATGAATATTTGCTTATTGATGTGAGCTTTGTATTATAAAAGATGTCAAGATATCTTAATTGATTTAAAGCAGTGAAAGCATTCTATGGAATAGAAGTTAGCGATGATTTAACGATTTCTACCTCAACGATATTAACCATTGAATTGATTATCAGAGTCTCTACTTTTTCGGAAATCCGACTTTTTTATAGTTAATTAAAACTTTCGGAATTTAAAATATATGA
>JAQGAW010000983.1:0-22374 GCA_034698025.1 Phthiracarus crinitus | reverse complement strand
CCGTTTTTGGTACTTTTTTGTTCCCGTTTCCCTCCCGTTTTAATCACTTTTTAGTCCCGGAAATCCCGTTCCCTAATAATGATGTTAAAATTATTTTCTCTGAAAATACTATAATCTCTTTTCAAAAATATTTTTAGTGCATTTTGTTGAAAAAATTTTGACTTAATTATTAGAAAAAATAAGCATAAATTTCAAGATAATTTTATTTCTTAATTTATTTATAGGATCTTATTTTTATTTTTCGTTAATTGATTTTTCATTACACAGTATTAAATCCGCGATAATAATTAGTTTTTTAAAATAAATATTAAATTGGCATTTAATTACTGGTAGAAAAACGATTACGTATTTAATGTATAAAGGCGTTTACATTACTGTTTTACTACTTCGATATATAATTGTGCAGAGAGTTTATGGGCATATAATCAGAGAGTTTTTGTGTTGCCATTACAACTACATTTTAGCTTTTTTAATAAAACCGTTTTTACTTTTTTATTTCTGTGTAAATATAACGTTTAAACATTTTTAGAAACATAAGGAATACTTGGGTTTTATGTTATTATAGATTTTTCTTCGAAAATAAAATTAGATATTTATTTATCAATTACTCAATTACTATACTGTGATCCGTTGTTTAATCGCCTAAATTACATGATATGACATTATTATTATCATCAGATGACAGCTTCCTATCGAACAGCTCAAACAGCAATCACGATCACACCGATCACGACAACGATGTGCTACAGCAACGTGTACTCGATTTGGAGAAGAAAATCACAGATCAGGCCGACGAGATTGTGTGTCTGCGGAGTACATTAGCAGATGTGTTACGAAGGGTTACGCAACTGGAGGGCAGAGGTATTTTATCAATTATCGCCTGTGTTTTTTCTCGTTGATTTGTTTATTTGATAAAATTTTTTCACCGAAACTAATAATAACATGTAATTTTCGAGTCTAGTGTTAAGTGATTGATAGAGTGCTGTTGTGTTGTGTGCGGCAGAACAGTATTTTTCTTTCTTTCCTTCTAAGCATAAAACTTATTTATTTTACTGAAACGGCGTATTTTCTTCGCTAAATATTATGAACCCTTTTTATCTATTCACTGAATTTATCGCTCTTCTAAAAGTTTTCGATACATGTTACACTCAATTGTATATTATTCTTTTGGAAAACTTGTTTTCGAGAAATGGTATATATATATACCGCATATACTCTTTTGTTATATCTTGAGAGATGATTGTAAAAACCAGTTTATTATTCGTATATAAAGAATATTCATTCAGATGACATGTATGCAACAGTAATGTCTGCTAACTTTAAAAAAAATATCGATATCGTTACAGCAAACATAACTTCAGTGCATTTATTTTATTCATGACTAATTAGGAAATGATTAGTAAAAACTGTCTTTAAAGACACGTCCGACACATACACAATATGTATATTTAGCTTTAGATCCTTTCGAAGTGTTTTCTTTATGTGTCGTGAATACGATATTTCGTACACAGTAAACGCGGTGTTATCAGTAATTAAATACTATGTACACTGTTGAGGGCTCTTAGAAATTATTTATATAATAATACCTATTAACATTTTTATTATATACATGTCCGCAATTCACTTTATCATTGCTGCAATAAATAGTAGGATTTTTATGAGAAAGAAATTCTTTTAATAATAAATTTAATTTTTCTTCAACGCAACATTTTGTTAGAGTCTATTATATAATAATAAGAAAAATTCCTTTTAAGTTTTTCTTTACTGTACATTTCTCTTATAGCTAAACAAAAAATACCTTTTATTCAATAAACCTGATCAAACTCGCGTAAGGTTAGCATGTTTTAAAAACAATGATAGCATTTGAGGGTCACTTATTTGCATGAATCCCATGCATCTTTTCAATCACAATACTTTTAAGTATAATTATTATAGCTTTATAGTTCTCTAAACTGGTTTTTTTGTTGATTCTTATCTCAACAAATAATGGATTGTATAACACGTCTCGATAGGAGTGTGGCTTTTCTGGTCATTTCGAACAATCAAATAGTGATCTCGTTTTATTTTTTGATTTGTGTCACACATGCACACAAATTATATGAATAAGTTAATATATTCTTACTTAATTTTGTATAACCACTTATTATGTATCACAACAACGCGAACTCTATTTGCTTTTTTCTGTTTTCACTTGTGTGACACAAATCAATATAATAATAAATTAATTGTTTGCCTTAACAAAAAATCAAAGATTTGCATTTTAACCGATTTTTAGTAATTGACTGGATGTGTGTTTAAAGTTTTATTAATGAAATTTAAATAGTAATTACAATCTCGTGTCTGTAATTGAACGAAATCGGTCATAGATTTATATAATTTTCGCATAACTAAGCCAAAGTGGCAGTGACTTTGGGTATTATAGAAGTCATAGTAATTAAGTTCAACCTTAGTCTGTGTTGAAAACAGAAAAAGATATTTTAATTATTTTTGCTAACTATTTATAATCTTGTTTTCGAAATCTTAAGTTTATGGATTGATATAATTATTGTTATTTTCTGTTTTCCGTTTACGCTAAAAATAGTTATTCAAAAAAGTGATTTTCACTCCTTTTTTGTTTTTATTTGTAATTATAGTTCATCTAAATTTAATGATAATCATTAAAGAATTATTTAAACGAAAATCTTATTAACTTTTTATTCTTATTTAAAATGTTGACATAAATCTACCCTAAACTAAAATTAGCATAAAATAATAAATAAATAAAAAATACTAGTTTCTCAAAAAGCAATATCATATCATGAAATGCGAATTTATTATTTTTTTTGTTACTTATTCTTCGCTTAAATTACATATTCTCGAAAATATCGAAGTGTTTTAATAGGAACTACTCATTAATAATCTTAATAGTTCGCAGTTATATCTCCACTTAACAAAAATATGATATATTTTATAGTAAAAATTTTGTTGCGTTAAACTACTTATTAAATTGTTTTTATTTGATTATTTCTTTTTACACGTGTGATAGCATCAGTTATAACGTCCAATTATGTGCCTAATAATAACAATAATCCTACGAAGACATCACATTTATCTCCATTACGAATTAACTCGAATTCTTCGATGTACAGCACGAACATTAGAAGCCCGTATAACGTTAGGGGAGACATGAACTATATTAATGGTATTAATAATAACTCGATGGTGATTAATAACAATGTTAGTAATATGAACGGCAATGGGAACGGAATCGTGAACAATGCGCACCGAAGGCTAAATAACTATCCGTCCAATAACTCGCTTCAGAGCGATGGCGGCCACAGTTCGAACTCCGCGTCTCCAATACCATCGCCATCGCCGTCGCATCACAAATCGATATCATTCAATCGGACAATCACTCCGACCGCTTCTCCCCGACACACGCCAACACCAAATCGATCGCATTCGGCGTCCACTTCTAACCTAATGTCTATGAGGAAATGGTCCGCCAGTCAAGAGTTTCGCGGAAATAATCTTGATATCGCTAATAAGTATGTGTTGTCATGCCATTCGAGCGTTCAGTAAATATATTAACCATTATAAACGTCTAATAAGTTGTTTTGTTTTATGCAATCTCAGCGTTTGAGTGCCACAAATAATTATGATTCTAAGCTACACTATCAGTGCTATACGATATTCATTTAGACTGTACTTACCGTAGTTTTGTGAGAATTTAACAAATCAGTATAGAACTCGATGAGTGAACGTTTTATTTAGTTATTGTTTTTTATTAGCGTATAAACTTTTGATTATTTTATATTTGTTTTCTACTTAAAACTATTAATAGTTAGCAAGAGTCGCATAAGTTTAATGAAATGATAGGAACATATAGTCCTAATTATTCGACAAATAAATGAAACCATTAGGAGTGAAATATTTTTGTATTGATAATTAACTTAGTTATTCACGAATCATAGAAGATTAGCCTTAATAGGATTAGATAACAGTTATTTAAAACATATCGAGAATAAACGATTATAATACTATTAAAACATTGCAAGCTTTAAGCAATGATTGTATAAAACATTAGCGGTAACGTAGTAACTAATTATTTGTTTTGATATGCGCATTATTTTTTACTATGCAGTAAGAAATAATTTCGTAAAATTTTAAATATGTTAAAGTAATTTAGAAGTGAAATTAATGATCCAAAAAACTTGATTTTTTGGGAAGAAAAACAAACTTTAAACTTACGGAAATATATATGAGCTCGTATTTTATCTTACACTGTATGATATAACTGATAATTATTGATAGGCAAACAGATAAGTCTATATGCTGTGCACTACTCTTGTTTAGTATGAATGTTTAATTTGTGTGTTTGTATTTGTGTTAATCGTTATTTAACGACGCGTGTCTTCACAAAATTATCTTTGCATTGCATCGAGATTTATATGAAATCTTGTTTTATATGTATTGCAAACCATTTATTTTTTAATTACGTTTTGATTTGGCTCATCGTTCGCCGCATTCGACAGTGGATTAAAATTAATCGCATAATAATTACGTTTCACCAAAAAGTAATTTCTTTGACGGAAACAGAAAAAAATTTAATAAATGTTTTTTGGCGTTTTTGAACAAAAAAAGTTAATGAAATGAGATGAGAGACTACTTCCTTAGAAAATTATTTGCAGCGAAAAAATATCTCTAAAAAATAAAAACAAAATAAAAAATCTATTTTTATTTAGAAAGATTACTAGTGGCTCGTTGTTTAATCTGCATGTAATGAGGCCTTCATCTGCATCTATGACTCACATCAAGCATGGGTAACAAAACCATTTTTAGATTTTTGAAATTATTGTTTTTAATGTGTGCTTGAATTTGCCGAAATATAAAACAAATCATGAACACGATCTCCTCTTATCTTTGTTTAATATAACGATTTGGTGGTGGCGTCAGTTTTAAAATTTCCATTGCATTTCCAGATAAGAAACATATTTGTTGTGACAAATCGTTCCTGAAATTGCATGCGAACCTATTAATTTCTATGTATTAATATTGTAGTTCGTAGTATTAATCGTTTGTAGCTTATAATAACTAATTTTTTCCGTTTAACAGAAATTATTTATCTTAAAATTAACTTGAATTTTTTAAAAACTACTAATTGAAATGTAACTAAATATATCAATATAATCATATTTTCTTTCTTTTTTTAGCACTAAAGAAGCGACCTTTAATCAAGGTTTGTGTCATGCATTTCTATTTTTGTTTATTTGTTTTTTTATCGAATCAAAAATTTTTAATGTAATCCCACGTATTTTGGTGGCGGAAAACGAAAATGTTTTTTTTCCTCTCGATGTTTACAAGTAGGCGTATATTAAAGGTTTTAATATGAGTTTATTCCGACAACGCATTCCTTGAAGGGATTTTTTCATGTAATTCTTTCGCTCGAGAGATGAACATAATTTATATTTGACAGCTTATTTTACAATAAATTGTTTTGTCGGTTTGCATCAAATAAAGATTATTTTTGGTGCTTAAATAGATTATTATTACTGATTTTCTATTGTGGTTGAATCACTAATTGAATGATTTTAAAATATCTAAATATTTTTTATATGTTTTGATTTATGTGATTCGTTTTTTCTCGTTAATGTTTCCGAATCTTTTTTGGCGATGGGTTTTCTAAATTCATTTTTTATAGCATATTTCCCAAC
Source organism: Phthiracarus crinitus (assembly GCA_034698025.1). Taxonomy (NCBI): domain Eukaryota; kingdom Metazoa; phylum Arthropoda; class Arachnida; order Sarcoptiformes; family Phthiracaridae; genus Phthiracarus; species Phthiracarus crinitus. The sequence continues at coordinate 16,681 of JAQGAW010000983.1, read as the reverse complement.
AATTTAGTTCAACGACCGGTTGAAATGAGCATTATATGTAATAAGAAAATAACTTTTCATATCAAAAACCGAGCATACATACGATCATTATTTAGCAAAATATTTGCAGAAAAAGTAAAAATATATATATATTTGTATTTCTCTTGAAATAGACTTTAACACTAAACGGCACCCAAAAAAATTCATCGGTATTACAAACGCTAAATAAATAAAGTAAATCTGCTAAAGCATAACTGCGGGGTATTTTATTATAATAGTTTTTTTCATTGAGGAGAGAACAGGAATAAATAAAGAAATAAAAATCTCGTCAAATATTTATATTAAAAGATTGCCTGTGCTTCTAAAAAAGGAGTAGCAATAAAACTTGTTTTTAGTTTTCATACCTTCGAAATACCTTCGTAAGGGATTTTTTATGGTTTTTTAAATACAATCATTAGAGATTTCTTATTTTTTTAATTGCTTCGATATTGTAGAAAATTTTCTATTAATGTTACCATTAATTTTAAGTCAAGCCATTGAATGCCAGATAAATTTTTTGGGAAAAACAGAAAAACTCTAGGAATGCATTCGAAGATTTACGTGTGCATAATCTGTACTTAAGACGGTTGGGATGAGAATAGTATAAATCATGTTTAGATATTCTATATTTAATTGAATCTAATCGATGATTTACTATGATGTTTAGAATTTTTTACGGATATTTACTAATAATAAATTGATTTTAATGCTTACATTAGATCCTATTTGTACGATTAATATCGTAATATTGCTATCATTTAATTCTAGTTTTCGAAAAATATCTTTTAGTGAGCAACACGTTTAAGTTTCGAAAACTTTTCCTTTAACATTAACTTCGTTAAGATCGGGTGTTAACCCGCTTTTTAAAATGGATAGAAAAACATTTCAGTTTGATATAGTTTTGTTTATTTTTTAGAATATTTTTGCTCTTATGAAAATTTTTTACTGTTTATATAAATTAAAATAAACATTTCTACAGAAGAAAAAAAGTAAATCATATATAAAAATTTATATATAAATATATTTTTATTGGGGTTAAAAAACTAAATTGCGTAATAAAAAGATTGATTTTATGAGAATTTTAAAAAACAAAATTGAAATATTGATCTATTTTTTAAGAAGGATGACAGTTAATAAACTTGAAATTTTTTATTTTCCACATATCCATTATTTTGTTCTAATATTTTACTTTTCTTGACATCAAGCAATTTTCATTCGCTCAAAAATACCTGAATTTTAATTTTTTCAGAAGTATTTTCCTATTTTAAATAAACTCTTCAGTTACTGTACTGCATATACTGTATATTCATTTAGTCTCATTATGTAGAATATCTTACGCCCATCATTAAAAAAGTAGAAAAATCCAATTAAAGATAGTCCGCTAAATGTAACGCATTTATCGTAATTTACCTTAAAATAACATCTGCACACCAAAACCGCTATTAAGTATAATCATTTAGTTTTAGAAAAAAATAATAAAAAAATATGAGAATAATTAAATGATATCGCATTATAAAAAGTAATATTAATCACTATTCAGAGGAAGGAATGGTTCGCATATTTCTGAGAGGACGACCACTTGTGATGCATATACCGACCGAATTGCTTCAAAGTTATACACTAAATAAAGTAAACAGTCCGCCCACACAACGACTTAAATTGGAATGGGTGTAAGTATAACGCTGTGTTTATTTACTAGTTAAACCAATTTGTTTTCTCGTTTAATTTTGCTCAATATTATTATATTATTATTAATAAAGCACAAATCAAAAAATACATAAAAATTTTGAACAGGAAAAAAGTGTGTCAGTGTTAAGCAGTACACGGCAACTTATTTTCTTTCATGTTATGAAAAATGCTATTGTCGTTTTTTTTGCTAAATAACTTTCTCTATTTTGCTAAACTTTTCATAAACACCTGCTATTTAAATTTAAGAACGTTTTTTTAACGCTGAATTTCCTCTCTGTTTCTCTGTTATGTGTCTCGCATTCGTTACGAATTTAGTTACGGTTACAGAGGACGGGACTGTAGGCATAACTTGTTTTTATTACCCACCGGTGAAATTGTTTATTTTATTGCTGCCGTTGTTGTGCTTTATAATGTTGAGGATCAGATTCAACGACACTATTTGGGACACAGCGATGACATTAAATGTCTCACTATTCATCCAAACAAACTTCTTATAGCCACAGGACAAGTCGCTAGTCATGACAGGTATGCCATTTGTTTGCTAAACTTAATTCTACAGTAGAATAATGTAAAGATTTTTTTTCACATTTCACTGTTAAAAAAACGCATGACATATCAGTTCTGATTTAACTCGCAATAAATCATTGCAGTGTTATTTCAAGAGTTACATAACCTAGACTTAATCGGTAATCCGTTATATCAATCAATATTCTTACGGTTAGCATTTAGATTAAAATATATGTATAATTAAATTAAGGAAATACTGGTATCGAAAAAATGTTTCAATTTTAATTACATAAATTATTTAACGAGTGATTATTTTCTGGTTCAAAATGATAAGTCAATGTCAAACTTTATAAGATAGAGGCACAGCTGAAAAATTGTTCTAATTATTTTCGAAATCAAATCTATAAACTATTGACAAAAGCGTCAAATCGTTTACATTCAATAGATAAAAAAGCCACCGCTGAAAGAATTTTCATTTATCTCCATTCAATAAAAACTGATTTTTCGCTAAAAGACGATAAATTCCATTAGACTATTAAAAGCACACGTATCGGAAAGCAATTAATTTAATTACTTTTACATTGAAATTTGTTAATACTATTCATACGAAAGTATAATGGAAGTTAAAATAGCTTTGCTGTTTAATTCTGACGCGAATGTATTGCGAAAATCAATTTTATTGACTGTTGATTAGTGTGAATGCACTCTAGAAAGTTATCAAATTGATTTAATATGTTATAAATCGTATTATTACGGTATCCACACGAAAATTATACCTTTATTTATGATAAAAATATCATAAACTTGTTTCGTGAAAGATTTTTCCTCTACTCATAGATTTCTTTACACTGTCTGTAAAGGATATGCAGTTGAGATCACGCAAGTCAGTGTAATTTTCGAATAAAAAAAATTGTTTTACCATAGTTCAGACCAAAACACGAATTGCACTGAAAAATTTTATGATTTATATTCACATAAATTATATTTTTGCTGTTCTCTTGCGATGTTGCGCTATAAAAATGTAAATCAAGAGGGATTTTTTAATTTCGTCTTAATTGCGATAAAAATTCTTAAGAATCCATTGTAAATAACTTACAGAACGTGATTAATTATAATTTTGTCTAATTTTTTATAATAAATAAAATTAATGATTGGAAAATTTCATTGTATTCGTTTAAATGGCGTGCATTTCACTGAGTTTTTTAATAAATACAATTAATAAATAAATGCTTTGTGTTTTTATTTAAGTAGAAAACTTTTAATATCGAAAATTTATTATGTAAAACCTAAATAACAAACAGACAGCTGAAGCCCCTATTATATACATTTTTAAATTTTAAATTGATTCTGTGCTTCTCTGAAGTACAGTTTCACAGATTTTGTTATAATGAATGCTCAAACTTGATTTAGGATTAGGCATAGAAGATTAAATATAGATTATTATACTCTTAATTAGTAATATTATTTGTTGAGTTTGTAAAATAAAACAAATTTTAATTATGGCAGACGTGACAGGAGAGCACACGTTCGTATTTGGGATTCTGTTAGTTTGAACACACTTCATATTATTGGCCAAAATGGTGATTTTGAACGCGGTATCAGTTGCTTAGCGTTTTCAAAATTGGACGGCGGAAGTCTATTATGTATTGTTGATGAGTCGAACGAACATTCAATTTCGTTATGGGAATGGCAAAGAGGAGATAAGGGCTATAAAGTTACTGAAACGAAAACGTCTTGCGATCCAGTATTAGCTGCCGAATTTCATCCCATGGAAAAGTATACGTTGGTTACTATCGGAAAGGGACACATCCACTTTTGGGACATCGAAGGCGGAACTTTGGCCAAAAAGTTAGGAACTTTTGAGGTATTTGTTTGTCTATTGTTTGATGTTAATAATACCGGTATAATACTGTATGTCAATACCACATTGTTTAATATCTTAACTTAAGAAACAAGAAAAACCGAAATATATGCTATGCATGGCATTCACTGATGTCGGAGATCTTTTAACCGGTGATTCGAATGGTAACATAATGGTGTGGCAAAAGAGTACAAATCGTACAATTCGTACGATACATAACGCACACGACGGCGGAGTGTTTACTATTTGCGCCATGAAAGACGGAACTATTGTTACTGGAGGTGGAAAAGATAAACGAATTGTTGAATGGGATTGTAATCTCAATAGAACTGGTCGTGAAGCGAAGGTATATACTTCGAGTAAATTATAAGTTGTATATTAATAAAAAGAAATATTTATTCAACACAACACAACCTATAGCTTCCCGAACAATTTGGAGGTATCAGGACATTGACCACTGGAAAGGGTTCTATGCTTATCGTTGGCACCACAAAGAATTGTATATTACAGGGAACTCTGACGCTTAATTTTTCATTAGTGGCTCAGGTTTTTATTTTGATTTATTTTCCATATTTTATTATTATTAACTGATTTGATTTTGAAATTCATAATTAAATTCACAGTTTTAAGTGTACGGAAACATTAATTGTTTTTACGATTCAATAATATTTAATTTTAATAAATTGTTATTCAAATATTTGAATTATACTAATCAAAAACCATTATTATTTCCGGTGAATATAATTGTTCGAAAGACAAAATAAAAATTCTAAGCTTATAAAGTTTTTATAAATAAATGTTACGTTACCTATTACTATAGTATAATACCGTATAATAGGGTCACACCGAAGAATTGTGGGCACTGGCCATTCACCCCACACAAAATCAGTTTATAACAGCGGGTTATGACCGTTCAATTCACTTATGGGATACAATGTCTCATTCAGTGGTGTGGAGTAAAGACATCGGCGAATCAGCGCAATCCGCAACGTTTTCTCCTGATGGCAATGTATTAATAATAACGGCAACTACAGGTCGTTGGATAGTAATCGATGCAACCACCAAACAATTAATTTCTATGCACTCTGACGGCAGCGAACAAATTGATTGCATTAAATTTTCACCCGACGGACGATTCGTTGCGTTGGGTTCGCGAGACAATCACATCTATATATACCAAGTGAGCGACGAATTTCGTAAATATAATCGAATCGGTCGATGCAGCGGTCATTCCTCATTCATCACTAATATCGACTGGTCGTGCGATGGAACGTACATTCAAACGAATTCCGGTGATTACGAGCATCTATTCTGGAATGCGACCATTTGTCGACAATTAAATAATATGTCGATCGCGAGAGACCTTAAATGGTATACACATAACAGCGTTTTGGGTTTCAACGTGTTTGGAATATGGCCCGAAAACGCGGACGGAAGTGACATAAACACTAGCGATCGCTCCCATTCGCAAAAATTGTTGGCCACCGGTGACGACTTTGGTAGAGTTAATCTCTATAATTACCCGGCGTGTCAGCCAAGATGTCTGTATCACAGCTACAGTGGACATAGCAGTCACGTTACTTCTGTCCGCTTTTTGCCCGACGATTCCAGAATTATTTCTTTGGGCGGTAAAGATTGTAGTGTAATGCAGTGGTCTATCAACTGAATCCTAGAAATTTTGCTTTTTTTTGTTATTATTAGCTATATTAGTATTATGGCAGCTAATACTGATTTTTTGCTATTAATTTAAATGTAATTTTTTCGTTTTTATTTTGTTTTGTTAATTTAGCTGAATTAAAACTTATCTTTAGACTCTTTTTAAGTTATTAACTGAAGTTCATTTTGCCACACCATTCATATGCATATACTTTTCATTTGCGTTTCACAAACAAATACACACTCACTGACCATCACATGCAAAACAATTTTGTCTTCAACTATTATTTCAAATTTTATATCATTATTAGTATTAATTATGCAGAAATTGTTTGCTAATTTTTCATTGCAAATTATGTTTGAATCATCATAAATATACATTTTGAAACAAATCTATATTATTATACAAATTTTTAAATATTACAACAAAATTAATATAATTTCCAAAAAATACGAATTTTGTAACAACTTTTTAGATTTTTTGAATTTATAGCAAAAAAGTTCATACTATAGCATTGCTTAATGCGTTTTTTAAATATTAATGGGAAATGTTATTAAAAACGATTTTCAATGTGCAACATAAAAATGCATCGGATTTACAAACCTCTAAGCTTGCGATAACACATATTTACATTCTTTATACTGTAGTTTAGAATATGATGATTATAGATGTTATCAGAATTATTATTCGAATCTAAATTGCTCTTAATTAGCGTCATGTTAACTGCTTGGATTTTAATTAGTTTTATTATAATGCGTTTCGCATGAAAATAATAATTTGGTTTGTTTTACTTTGTATTTGAATTCGATTTTGTAATCGATTATAATTTGAGCTTAAATTTATTTTAAGGAAAATCATTAAAAGTTTTGCAAATAATGTAATAATGTTTTTGTGATCATTAAAGCTGAGAGATTTTTAAGGTTTTTTTAATTGTTTCTTTATTCATAACTGATTTGTTTTTGAATTTAAAATTATTCAATAAATAATATGCATTAAAAAACATTTATTATGTGAGTTTTAATAGTTTATGTGTAATAAAATAAATTCTTTTTGATGATTCCAATGACTCATTTGATCACTTAAGTGATAAATAAATAATTACTTTTTATTGATAAACTCTAATAAGTTTAATATTAGCCAAGAATGTTCTAATAACCTACAATAGTAACGATCCGGATATGAATAATTAAGCTCTTCTATTCTAATCAAAATGCTTAAACTACTATCGTGTCTCTACTTTACTCCTTAGCGTTACAACATTTTTTGTTCGTTTTCATTTTTTTGCCCGTCTCTGAAGTTTTAAGAGTCTAAAGTCGTTCTTAGGTATTTAGATTTATCTATTTAAATGATTTCATTAAAAATTTTATTTACATTTAATTAAAGTATCATATAATTTATGAAAAATAATTTCTAAGATGGTATTATCGCAATGATATGTTTTCTACGTTTACCGTATTAAAAATCATTAGAAATGAATCTATGAATTACAAATGATATATACTGGCGGTTTGAGTGTAGATTTTCTGTTGAGCTCAACAATTAAATTTTTGACCAATGTTTTGATTGAACAATAGTTATAAAATATAGATTTAAAAAATTCAAATATAGACCGTTATTTATTTAAACAGTTTTAGGTTTATAAAAATTTGTTATTGTTATTGTTTGGTTATCGTTCCCACCATTTAGTTATGCGCCTAAAGAGCTATTTTATCAAATAGTTAGCGTTATACTGTTACAGTATTATTCAATTATTATTACTACAGTAAAACATCTTTATAGTAAACGTGTATACCTTATAATACAGTATTAATTAACAATATTAACAATACTGTACAGTAACATATAAGTACGTGTCATGTCAGTCCCGTTTTTGACATTTCTTTAATATTTATTTTTGAATTTGTTAGTATTGTGAATGAAATGTTTGATCTCATGAGCGTATATCGAAGTTATTTTTATTGGAATAAACATTTCTTTTTAAGCTTTTATACAATAATTGTCGCTGTATTGTAAATTACTTCCACTTAAAGTGCAGTTAAATACTTTAAATATGAGGTATTGTTCAGTAAAATACTTATGAAAGCAAATAAAAGTACATTAAAACTCTAATCTTTAGTAAGTATTTGTTTTTTTAGAATTCATTATTACTTGAATTTATTTGCCTATAGTCTTCTTATGGAAGACTGACAAAAGCGTGGATTTTTGAATAATTCATGAAATTGTCAAAACAAAATTTAAATAACTAATTAAATTTGAAAATTTATTTGAATACGTATGCAATACAGTTAATACAGTATTCTTGTGGAGCCTAATCATATCAATTAAAACCATCAAATAAACTAGAAATAAATGATCGAAATATAGCTTATAAGCTCACATCTGAAGAAACGTAACAGTAATAATGATTTAGTTTATAAATATTAAAACTAAATATATTGAAAACTAATACGAAAAAGTATTAATATTAAAGCGATAAAATCACTGATACACTACTTTTTAGGGCATTTTCATATAAGCATAAAAAGATAATTATTAGTAAATAAAAAAACGTATTGTGATCGTAATTAAATCGCCGGATTTATGTTCAACAATAACAATCATTAAGCAGACATTTTTAGCAATATATTGGACTTTGGCTGTCTTTAATAAAATATTTAATCTATTATTTATAACTTTAGCCTTGAATTTAAATATAATATCATCCAATATTTATTTATCGTTTTCAGTTTTATATTAAATTGTTTGATAAGTTAGCGTTAAGTTTAAAAAAGTTTGCTTTTCAACACTAAATGGCGATCATTAATAAAATCGAAATTTTGAATTCACTGACACAACCGTTTGTGGATAATATCAAGATATTGCACGTATTTGGTGACAGCGGTGAAAATCTATTAGTAGTGACAAAAGACGACAGTGTTTATCAACTGATAACTACCAGAAGTCGGAGCGACACCGCATCGATACGCAGAAATCCGCTCAGACTCGACGAGTTGTGCGCCAAATGTGTGAACAAGTTTGACGCGTGTAACGAATTTAAGAGCATTAGTTTACTGGCATTGACATCGAATGGTGAAGTGTACGCCTGGTCTTATAATAATTATGAGCGAATGATTGACGAACAGCCAAATATTATTCGTTATCTCAATGGGATTAAAGTGGTAGACATTTGTTGCGGTGGATCGCACTCATTACTGCTCACTCAAACCGGAGAAGTGTATGCTTTCGGTAATAACTATTTCGGACAAATCGGCAATCGGTGTAATGATAGCCAATTAACGCCAGTAAAGTTATTAGCGCTCGACAATGAAAAACTGGTGTCAATTTCGTGCGGTTTATATCATTCAATAGCATTGACTGAAAGCGGGGATGTCTTTAGTTGGGGTTATAACGATGACGGACAGTTAGGTATAGGCAACACTCAACACCAGAATACTCCCATTGCGGTATCGTTTGGTAATCAAAAACTTACTATCGATAAAATTAGTTGCGGTCAGTGGCACACGTTATTATTGTCGCGCGACGGAGATGTTTACGCGTTCGGGTTCAACATATTCGGTCAGTTGGGGTGCGAGTCGAGGCTTGGGTTGTACTGCACTCCAGTCAAAATCAATTCAGGAATCAAATTCAAGGATATCGCTGCATCGCATTATCGCGACTTATCTGCCGCTATTTCAACAGATGGCAAATGTTTTGTTTGGGGTAAGTGTGGGCAAATCATTACTGAGCCAAAACAAACCGAACTAAACTGCATTAACGAAGCGTTTGTTGTTTATTCAAAGCCGCAAATAACATATAAATCGATTAATTTATATGATCTATAAATTCGTCATTTGTATGCCAACTGATATTCTTGGAAACTAGAGTTTTAGATACTAATCTAATGGTTTAATTAAGGCAATTAAAATTATTTTTATAAAATATATTACACTTGAACACTAGTATCGTTTTCTATCGATTTAATCATATGTCATATAAATAATTATCGTTATTTCCTGTAAATTATCTAAAATATATGATACACAATGTATAGTATATAATGTATATTTTAATTTTATAGCTTTCGCTAATAATAAGCGATTTTTTCTATTAATAAGCGTTATATTGATATAAATATTAGTATATTTCATAAATTTCTACTATTTTTAACTAATATTTTGGCAAAAAATATAAAAATTAATAATTGAGTACATTAATAGAGTACGTATTAAATACTTAACAGAAATAAAAAATTGTTTATCACTGCTAATTATATAATCAAATTAATTAAAATAAAACCAATAAATTATATAATATTATTTCAAAAACTCATTGATATACTGATTAACCAAAACTGGTTTATCAATTTGAGTCCAATGCGAACAGTCGTCAATCACTTTAATCACATAATCATCACATGATTTACAGCTATCCTCAGCCAAAGATAGTGACAAAGCCATATCATTTTTGCCCCAAATCACAAGCGTTGGCATAACTACTCTCTTAGTTCGCAAATCATTGAGTAATTCGAAACCATAACCTCTTTGTAACGCTCGGTAATAATTCAATGGACCAGAAGCGGCATTACTTCGGGCGTAATAGTATTTATAGGCCTCGATCTCATCATTTGTGGCCACTTTATTCCACAATAAGTTGAGAAATTTCAAATCATTAGCACGCATTCTTAGCTCAGGAAGTAGTGGCAGATTAAAGAAAAATACGTACCTTTAAGGTTAAAGCATAATTAGGTATAATCAAAATTTTATTATAGATAAACACGCAATATATTTGTGAATAATATCGTATCACTTCGTTCAAAATTTTTAAAAAATTAATAAACTTTAATCACACGTTAATATAGAAAAATTGCTTAATTATTCATATTTTAAGGTAACGGGTATTTTAACAGTAATTTGCAATAATCTATATTTATGTTATTCTGAAAAAAAGTAGATTTAATTTCGGACTCACCATGACATGAAAAACTGTTTCCAATCAGATTCGATTAGATTGAGCCACGATGTTATTGTGGGTGCATTTAAAATGATCAGCTTTTCGATAAACTGAGGATAGCGCTGCGCTGTATGCCACGCAACCAGACCTCCCCAGTCATGGGCCACCAAAATGCACTTATTTTTGCCTAATCCTGTTATTACTTCTTTGATGTCATTTGTTAGTAATTCCAATGAATAATTATGAATTCCTAATTTGTACATTTTTTAAAATCATATTTTAATTGAATTTTTTAAAATAAAAAAATTCATGTTTCTTTTTCAAATGAAGGTCAAAACTTTTTGTTAGGAACTTTTATTAAAGCTATCTATCAATTTATTAATTAAAATACTATTCTTTATGATCAAACGAGATAATTATAGACTCAAACGCATACCTTAAGTAAACATTTTTAATGTTGCAATTTTCAGATATATATTGCAAAAAAATATTTTTTTTTTGAAAATCTAAAAAAAGAAAAGTTCAAAATATTCTTCAAAATTAATAGATTAAGTTTTACTATTCCATTTGTTTTCCCATAATACTTGTTTTTCTAACTAATCTCTTCATTTTCACGTTTGAAAAACAAAAAAAATTGCATCGCTATATAACTAATTGGAATGCGTATGAAAATGAATTTGAAATTCAAATCACAATTCAATTATTATGTTAATGAAACAATTTATGCAAAACCATTCCATTATTAACGAATAAATCCAATTTTAGAAACCGAACAATAATATATAGTTAATGAAAGAGGCAATCAATTATTCATTCGATAACAAGTAAATTACTTTACAACAATTACTTTTAGAATGGAATGTAATCCTAAGCTCGGATTTTTAATGACGCCGTAAATTACAGTATTGTATCTTTATATTCATTGACACAAAATTTTTATGCATACAATATAATTAAATATTTGTGAATGCATTTTATTTTAAGTTTTATTCACATATGAGGTTTTCTAATAAAAAACAAAAGCAATGCTGAGAATTTGACATTATGTCCTTCTTCTCAGAAGAAAAGATCAAAAGTTTGCGAACATAAGTTAATGAAATGCTATTTTTAGTTTTTAAAACCAATTAAAACATAAGTAAACTACTAATTAATATAATGTTATTTAATTGATTTTAATTAAAATAATTTTTCTAAAATAGGCTGAGAGTGAGAGAGAGGGAGAATTGAATAGCATATAATAACAGCAATTCTTGAAGAACGCCTTTCAAAATTAAGTCAAAATAAATAAAAGAGAAATATTCGACGCATGAATGTAGCGAATGAGTAGTGAATGGAAATGCAGACATGGCTTTAAAACTTTAAATGTGACAGAGTTTAGCTCAGAGTTTTGTAGCGATTACTTGTTTATTAAATACGTGCTCAATTCAAGAGCATTGTATAGTCATTTTCTAACAAACTTTACTGCAGTACAAGGTTATGACTGCAAATTATGCAATTATACGCAATAATTTTTGCACATAAAAATATTTTTGTTGTTTCGAAAACACTATATTTATAACGACAATAATTTGATATTTATATTTATTTCTTAACATTGGTTCGAATTATTTTCGCGTAAATTCAATACCTTTAGGTTTATCTGAATCGCCATAACCTCTCATATCAATCGCTACCGCGTAATATTGTTTACCAAATTCTGGCAATTGATATCGCCATGAGTACCACACTTCAGGAAATCCATGAAGAAATAGCATTAAGGGTCGATTACGGTCTCCATTCGACACATAATGTAGCTTTAAATTATTATTCTAAAGTTTTATAGCAAACAACAAAAATGATTCAATGATTAAAACATATATGAATGAAAACTTACTTTTATGGTAATGAAGTTATGTTCGCCTAAATTCTTATCGAGAAGAGATTGCGGAGGTTTTGGTCGATGTTTGACATTGAAAAATGAGTTCCTGTCTCTAAACAACTCGCGAATCATTCGAAATGTTGCGATTGTGCCATAAATTGTGGCTAAACTATAGCCGAAAAGAGTACCTCTTAGTGTACCAAATGGAAAATAGTAGACAAATGTCTTCATATTAGCAGATAATTAAAGTAAATAAATTTAAGAGCATATATTTAAGTTTATTCTAACGTTTGAGACATAAAAATAATCTCAATTATGTTTATCAATATAAGCTGATTATCAGAACACTTTCAATGCTATTCAAAACATAACATCAAACTTAATGTCAATTTTATATGGGATTTTTTAAAATAAAAGTAAATGTTGCATTTTAACATTACGGTACTGTATAACTAGTGATGCTCTTTGTCGGTCACAAACCAAATTTTACCGAATATATCAAATGTATAAATTTACCTAATTTTACCGAAAATATCTATAATTATTAATTCAAATTTAAACAAATAATAGGTTTATTGTATAAATTTATCATTTTTTAGATTATTTTATGAAACATAAAAATACCTATAGATTTTTCAATCTATTCAGATATAAATAATTTATCTCAATTCAAACACAGTTAGTTTCGGTCAAGTGTAAAAAGTATCCGAATTTGACCGATTTTACTAAATTTAATAAAATTTTTTGTTCTGACCGAATATGACCGCCGATTTTATAATTTTTATCTGACCGACAACGAACATCACTACGCATAACTGTTGTACTGTGTAATTAAAGTAAAACATTAGTTTAAGAAGTTTATAAATGCACCGAATTTGCTACGATATTGCCATCTGTTTTGAAACAAATGTAACTTTTTTAATAAAGTTTTGTCAAAGTTTTTGTTAAAATTTTCTCCCAACAAATCAACTTATTTATAACCAATAAAATATTTTTAATTATAATTGTTTTAAATTATCATTAAATATTATTTTTAAATAAATTTTATGGATTAAACAAAAAATTAAGATTAAGACAAATTTAAAAAATAGAATCATATTAAATGGAAAAATATACACAAAAACGCAATAATAATTTAGTTGTGAAATATTTTCTAAAATGAAAAATTAATTGCTTGAATCGATAAGATGTTTGTTGCGTTATTCCGCTTTCGATACATTGTTATGAACGAATGATCGGCGAGAAGTTGTCGAAAGAGCAGATACAGTGCTAAGTTTAGAAGTTTCACGTTTATCCGCAGCCACTTCTTCCACAGCAGTCACTCGTTGTTCCTGATTAGCAACTTGTGGTTCGATTCCGTCTTCAGTGCCATTCGCTTCTTGTTTTCGTTCTGCAAACAATAATTACCGCTAAATTTAATAAAACATATTTTAATAAGCATTTGTTGATTACTTTTAAACGTCCAAAACACAACACCAGTGGTAAGAGCGCACGCGATCACTATAAACACAAACAATCCAATGATTATTAACATATTTGAGCCTTTATTTGGAGATTCGGTGCTGGGATTGTATCGATTAGGTTCGAATGTTGTGAATGTTTGTATGATCTTTAATGGATCGCATTCGAAGAAATATTTTATTACATCAATCTATTAAACGCAATGTTATTTAATTAAAATACGGAACACTTTAAAACATAATATGTGTATGTCTTACTGCTTGTCTGACTACAATAGAATAACTAAGTTTGTAAATTGTTTCATTGCCATGTTTTGTAAATTCTAATGGAGCGATGATCGAAGCCTTTTGACGAATAAGTAAATTAAATATTAGTTAGAAAACAGAAACGTTATGATAGTTGAACAATAAATAATATTACCAGCAGATTTGACCATTCATTGCGTGTCATTAAAAAATTAGCGTAAAACTTGCCTGACATCTCAAAAACGGAACCGAAGATTTCCATAAGATTGTCGGATTTCTGCATAACAATCCAATCTTCGGTGTGAACGCCAGCATTGTCAGTCACCACTTTCTTATATTTAATTTCACGTATATCGACAAACTCTGAACTACGCTTATGATAAACGATCACAAATATTCTTTCTGTCGAATAATACCCGAATCCAACGAATTCCAACTGATAAACTTCTTTTGGCCAAAAACCGTTTTTCGAATATACCCTCAACTCATCGGTTGTGTTCAATTTGAATTTTGGCAAATCGTTTTGATTCGTTATTTCTCGCCACTGTTTGCCATCGTTCGAGTTATACGTGTTATAACGTTTGTTCGCACTTATATTTTCTGTCTCAATAGTGATCATAAAAGGTTTGAAGCTATGACTCTGAGCCCATGAAACGTCTGTAATGGCAGCCGCAAACAGCACATGACGATCGCTCGATCCTAAACAAAATGATTTTTGCATATTTTGTTATGTTTAGTGAATTACCAAATTTCTTTTTATAATAATGTTAAGAAAAAATTAATTTATTATGATATATGATAAGTCAAACCTGGAAACAAAGGCGAATTATCCGTTATTTCCTCCACTAGTTTGGTGTCCGTGTCGTAAATAATATACTGGTATTCGGATTTATTTGCAAAGTATCGGATATAAACTTTGGATCCGATGTTGAACATGCTTTTAGTTTGAGCTGTGAGATGCAGTTTGCGAACACATTCGCGGGTCGTCTCATCTGTTGTCACTGAATCGGTTACAGATGTTGTGCTATCGTTCGCGTCTGAACCAAATTCAGTTTTAGCCACCGTTAAGAATGCGACGAATAACACGAAATTAGTTGACTTAAATGATATCATTTTCGGTTTCGCAATATTTAAAATCGAGATATTTTCTTATTATCTGAACACTATTTTTTATTAATTGTATGTCTAATCAAAATAACGTTAAATAAATTTAAATATTAATTACATATTAAGGTGTGAACAACAATATAATTAACTTTAACGCTAATTCTAATTAAGTGTTTGGTATTATGTGTACTGTTTTACAGTTCGGTAATAATGACAACAATTTCTTAGTGCTCGTGATTCACACTAATATGATTTTAATTGTTTAATAAATTGAAAGTTTCATATGATATTATAACGTTGAGTACATTTAATTTAGAGCATTGTTGTCATCATTTATTTAAATATGATTTTCAATTTTTTTATTCAAACGATTATTGTCGGGAATTGATATTAATCACCGATTATTGTAAACATTTGAATCATTATAAAACAGTTATCTATTTAGTGAACTGATTGAATGTTTAAATAAAAACATAATTAATGAAATATAATTAATGAAATATAATGTCTGATTTGCAACAAAACTCGAAACCAATAGAGTTATGCGAAAATTGTGCTCGAATTCGATCTAAAATACTGGTACTAAACTCTTATCTGGAATCATATGACGAACAGAAAACACGCGAAACTAATCTCAACGACACTATCGCTCATTTATCCGACGAAATCTTGAACGATATAACGAATCTTCGAAAACAAATGAAGGATAGCTCTGTTTCAGATCCGATTTACAAAAAACTGTACGAAAACGAAATCAAATATTTTAAAACCGAATTCAAGAATCATATCAAACCAATAATGAATAGTAAAAATATTAAGTCTAAAAGTAGCATAAAGTTTGACGAACATATTAAAGAGCGTAACGATGTTTGGAACGAAACCAATAAATATGTGGACCGAAAAGAAAAGTTAGTCGAAGAAAGACGAAACATAGTCGAAAACGTAGATTTGGATACAGCTCTTGAAAACGTTAAAATCGGTCAAAATAGAATAAGTAGGGCTAAAAACTTGCATTCGTTTATTAGTGAATATAAAATGTGTTTATCAGTTGTTTGTACGGTTGTGTTCATATGTATTATTGTTATTGCCATCAGTTTTGTGGTGATTTTGTTCAAATAAATTATCATTCAATATGTTAATCTATACTAATATACTAAAGCAGTAATGTTCCAATAATTAAAATAAATTTCACGTGCATTCACGCGCTAACTATAGATACATAAAACAACAAATCACTGTTGAGTTTTGTGCTTTAAACGGATAAACGTTCGTTTGCTTTGATTAACTTAATTAATAAGTTTTATAGTTATTGACGGGCGTGTAATGTATCATATATTGTCTGTGTTTTA